>CM056056.1:36579692-36752192 GCA_029574335.1 Rana kukunoris
CAAATTCTGACTGTCAAAAATGCGGTGACGTAAAACACATACAAAGAGCTGAGAAAAATAAAGGTCATTGCTTCCGAGCATGCATCGACTTGATTCGGAGCATGCATGTTTTTTTCTCCGTTGGAGTTTCCATACAGACGGACAGAATTTCCAATAGAAATTTTTTCCGTCTTAAAAAAAGAGAACATGTTCTCTGTCCAAGTCCGTCGGAATTTGACGGAAAAAGTCCAATGAGGCATACACTTTTTTCATTGGAAATTTTGATCGTGTGTACGAGGCATTAAGCCCCATACACACCATCAGTTTTCCTGCAGGTTTTTCTCTTCAGGTTTAACCAAAACCATGTAGCGCAAGGGCCTGCCTGATTGCATACAAATTGAAACTCTTGAGGTTTGACCTCATATTAGATGGTTTTGGTAAACCTGAAGAGAAAAACCTGCAGGAAAACTGATAGTGTGTATGGGGCTTAAGAGTTCTCCTGAAGAAGCCATTGAAATGGTCGAAACATGTAGAGACCTAATCAGTTTGCACTTTCTGTTTACATACTATGGATCAATTGTTGAATGTGTTCTATGTATTAATTTAAAATTAATTTTTAATCTATTAAATTTATATATTTTTCTAATTTTTTTTGTATTTCTTGCATCTTAAAAGTCCCAAAAATCTTTCTTTATGTGTTATTATGTATCTAGGGATATGGTGCTATGTTGATTTCAGCTGCGTAGCTTAAATCTTTTCTCTTATACATTGTGGAGAGACACTTTTATTGTCACTTTGGTACACATCATGGTACATGCATTGTGGTGCCGTTCATTTTTAATGGCACCCTAACCTATTCATACAACACAGATGCTCTGCAGTGTACCAAAACACACTGGAACGTGGGTTGTGGTGTGCTGCATCTGAAATCAAGGTGCATGACAATTTTTAGCCTGCATTGTGATGCATTGCAGCCCATTCAAGGTATGTTACCATGTGTTAAGCAACCACAACAGTAAGTTTACATGGCCCGTGTTGTCTAGTATTCTGCTTGTCTTATATTTAACCACTGCCTATGGATACCTTTACAATAGATGAATGTTTGACTTACAGAACAGCATTGTTTAAATTGATTCCTACATCTCAGGAAAACTTCCTTGACCTCCTGTCTTACTCTCTAACAAAAGGATAACTCGTCATAATTTGTGAAATAATACACTTGTCGAACCCAGACATGATGAATGTCTAGCACGTGGATGATTAATGCACAGTTTTCAATTTCAACGGACATGCTGTTTTTTTGTGGTTCCTGGAGGTTAATACACATTGATGCTATCTTTAATCTTTGAAAAAATTCAAAGACATAAGATTGGTGTCACCTCGACTATGAAATTCGCTCGCCATCTGAAGACCCCCAGCCTGATTCATTGTTTCTTGCATTTTTTTTTTCTTCAGAACACTCCTATTTCAGGTCCTTTATTTATCAAGATTAATCACTGTAGGCATCACTTTTTGTGCATGCCATACGTTCGCAGGAATAGCACTTAATCCACAAAGTTATCGGATGGATGGCTTTTAGAATGGGCATTTACCTCTGAAATTGGTGTGTATGCTTGATGTTGCATGCATCTACTTTGCATACAAATAAAGAATTATACTTGTCATGAAGCAGGTATAATCAATGGAAGGCACAGCTGTCTTAATCAGATTTCATCAGCCCGAGCAGCTCTCTGTGAGCAAGATAAAGTGTTTTTCAGAGGTGTTAATAATTACTCATAATCTCTCCTATCATATCACAAGACTTTTTACATGCCTTTCAATTTTAAGCAACGATTAAAGCAATTAAGATTTCTGCATTTACAAGCTATTTTTCATTTCCAGGATATATTCTACACCTACTTGTCCATATGGTACTTTTGCAATCGTAACATAAGGATAGTTTAGGAAAATTACGTATGCACTTATCTCTAATCTGCCTATTACTGGATAGTATCTTAACTAATGAACCCGACTTTCGAAAGCAGCTCTTAAGTGCCGGTCTTGTCATAGGCAAGACACAAGGCAAAAAAAAAGAAAATAGTGTAACCCAATCAGTCAAGGATGCTCTGAACAAGTTTGTTTTGTTACAATATGTCGAGCTTATGCATAGCGACTCATGCTGTGAATACGATTAGCCCTGAATGGTTGTTTGAAAAGCATTTCAATGGAAATTTTCGAAGCCACGGCCATAAGTGTAATTGGCTGCCTTTCAATAGGACATAACAGGCTTCAAGTTAAATGGAAACTATTAAAGCTCAAATGATTTCTAGCGTTGTTTCATGACAAATGTACAGTTTTATTATTACGAGTGCGCGCTCTTGTACAGTGGTCGCCGCCGATTTGAATATACAAGATTATTCACAAGCCCAGATCATCGAGAACGGTATATATCATCACAGTTAAAAGAGGTAACCAAGGTGACGTTGCTTCAGGTGCTAATGTCATTATAGAACTGTAAAGCAATTATTCTGTTAGTTCTTGCCTACGGCTATGAATACATTGAAGAGTACAGAGCCATTAGATGTAGCTACTTCAAAAAGCGGGGGAAAGAAGATGAATTTTAATGCATGGGTAATTGCTCAACATGACCGCATTCCTAATAAATTTCTGTATATTAGAAAAAAAAAAAAAACTGAATATATTTGTGTGCAAACGCATGAAACATGGGAAAACACACATGGAATGCGTGCAATTAATTTTAGGGAGAAATCGTTTTAGCGCCACTGCGCACCTTTTAATGCAGATAATTTGTTAAGGAACTGTTCTAGGCGGAAAAGTAATTTGTTTTTGCCCTGATTTCTTTCCATTGCTACTTTGTATCTCTGCGTATTATCCTGGGTAATTGAGGACCCAGAACTGCTACTTTTCCAGCAACAAAAGGTTAATGTTACACTTCATCTCCCTTTATGTAGATTAAAATACGCGACGCAGTGTACATGCAATCAGTAATATTAGTGTACATGTAGGTTGCGGTTAATTATATTTTATCTCATCTTTGAAGAGAATACATCATAGCTGTCTGTATAAAAAAAAAAAAAAATGTATCCTGAACATTTTGTCATTTAAGACCATAATTAGTGAAGCTATGCCAACTTTTGAAGGCAAAACAAGCAATCTAGGCACTGCCTGCAGGAAGAGTGAACAATAATGATTCTGAGTGAATGCCATAAGTAGCTCTCAGTGGTCTTTCAACCTATTGGAAAGGAGGACAGTTTTTTCTGTTTTATATAGAAAAGGGAGAGTACCGAGTAAGTAAATGTTGACTGATGACTACATAAGTCATCAGTTATGTGTTATTAATTAGAGCAGGAAACTAGAGCTTTTACAAGCATCAATATTAAGATATCTGCAGGTCTACAGAAGGTCCTAAGGTACCCATAGATGTTAGATGCATGTTACTCAATTTGGGCTATGTCACAGCATTGGGCACTGAGATCACATATCCATGTCTGAAGAGGAAGGCTGCACTTGCCAGCTATATCTCCACCTCCCTCAATGGACTACCATGCTAGTAGCTTTTATAACGTGGTATAAAGGTAAAATACATTATTAATGAACTTTCATACTTAGTACATAGAGATATATTGAGGAAGATTTACTAAAACTGGAGCACTCAGAATCTGGTGCAGCTGTTCATGGTAGCCAATCAGCTTCTAACTTCAGCTTGTTCAATTAAGCTTTGACAATTAGCCCAGGTTCACACTGGGTACGATTTAGTTTGATTTGAGATGCGATTTCACATGTGAAATCGCATCTCAAATCGGCGGCAATTGCCGGCAATAGCGCCATCCTAATCGGTGCGACACTGCATCTGCGGCGCTGCACCGATTTCAAAAAGTAGTTCCTGTACTACTTTTTGCAATTTAAGGACGCGATTTACAAGTTACATCTGTGCAGAACCCTGCACAGATGTCTCCTAAATCGCGCCGAAATCGGGACTGCCAGAGGGAGTGAAATTGTGCGAGTTCATCTGAAATCGCGCGATTTCACTCCCGCAGCCCAGTGTGAACCAGGGCTAAAACCCGGAAGCTGAATGGCTACGATGCAGATCTGCACCAGATTTTGCACTTTCCAGTTTAATAAATCCCCCCCTTAGTGCCAGAGAAATTACATCACCAGTTGGACTTTACATGCAAGGTCATAGCACAAGTACATTGCACACTACCTCCATTACCAAGTGATGGAACATAAATAGAGGTCATCGGTTCCATCCGGCAACAACAAGATATAATTAATACTTGTGGACAACCCACATGGAGTAACACAGATTTGATTTCTCACAAAGTCTTCATCAGTTCTAAAAATGCAGTAAGGTAATGTTCATGGACATTACCCAATGACCCTCGTGATGTCAGGTTGAAGTTGTTCAGCAGCTTAATTTGTTATTTACTTATAAAATAGGATTGTAGTTATTACTTTGAGTGTGTGTGTGTGTGTGTGTGGACTTGGACTGATGTCACACTTAATATGGGAAAAAACTAAGACTGATACAGCCTGGATATATTGCTGACATTTCTTGATAGATTGCCTCAGTGCTGGCCATCCCCCAGAGCCAGATCATCCATGTAGGCAGGAGCCTAGAATGCAGAGGATGTCCAGGGAGGTCAGCTACAATCTTCATGCTCCTATAGTAAAAATAGGGGAAAGTGCAGTGGGGTAAAGTTGTACACCTGCCTGACACTTCACAAAAGAGTCAAAAATGGGGAAAAGCCTCCATCCTTGTCAATATGAGGAGTTGGGAAGCAAAAGGATGGGACTTTGACTCCTGTTCACCCCCTCCCTTCTGCTCCACAACTCCTCACTTCACAAAAAAGGGTGTTTCTGTAGGCCATTGATGTCTGATGGGGTCAGTACAGGCAATGCAAATGGTGCCTATTGTAATCCTTATCAATGTCAAGTGGAGGGTTTAGCAAAGGAGGGGGATGGTTCAAAGCTACTACCTTGCCTAGCACCCCCATTTCACTCTACTATCCCCTGACCTTTTTTGCCCAGCAAGATGTAAGCTTCAGCTTACAATCATAGTTAGAATTGGACTCCAGGTTTACCTTCAGTCTTCCACAGTCCTGGCTTCTCTCAGGTCACTCTGATTTCACTGCACGTGGTAAGCTTCTTACAGTGTGCATTAGAAGCCGCAGCAAGTCAGATAGAGTCTACCTAATTTCCTTGCTAGAGGACATTCAACATCCTCCCTCTTAGATTGTAAGCTCACAGGAGCAGGGTTTCTCTAATCCTCTTGTTTTGAATTGTACGGTTGGTGTAGTGTCTCCCTGCATTGTAAAGCGCTGTGCAAACTGTTGGCGCTATATAAATCCTTTATAATAATAATGGAGGTTCAGCATCACATGTGGGTGTTACCACAGCTTCCAATAAGCTATGTACACTGATGGCTTCTACTACCAGCCATAATCTGCCTACTTTTCAAAGAGAATCAGAGATCAGGTGATGTCGCTGGGTCTAAAATAAGGTTCCGTATACACTCGAGTATAAGCTTTTCAGCTCATTTTTTGTGCTGAAAATGCCTCCTCGGCTTATACTCAAGTCACCTTTTTGCGTTTGAACCCCTGGACTTTGGGGACCCGGTACCATGTAGCCTCACTCTTCTTCTAAAAGTGTGCAAAGTTTGTTGTCTGGAGGACCTACGGCTGGGGAGCACCAATTTTTCAAAGCCGGGCAGCCCTTCAATAGACTTCCATGTTTAACATCAGTCGAGGCATGGGCATAGTGAGGCATGGTCACAGTGAGGCATGGGCATAGTAAAGCATGGACACAGTGAGGCATGGGCACAGTGAGGCATGGGCACAGTGAGGCATGCACATGGACACAGTGAGGCATGGGCACAGTGAGGCATGGGCACAGTGAGGCATGGGCACAGTGAAGCATGGACGCAGTAAGGCATGCACATGGACACAGTGAGGCACATTGAGGCATGCAGATGGACACCCTAGGCTTATACTCGAGTCAATACGTTTTCCCAGGTTTTTTGTGGTTAAATTAGGTGCCTCGGCTTATATTCGGGTCGGCTTATACTCACGTATATACGGTATATAATGAAAACAAAAAAAGTTTTTTTTTTTTTATAATTTCATTAGCCTAATGATGAAGGAACAAGTAAGGAAAGACTAAATACAAGTAGATTAAACCTAAAATAAATGTGACGGGGCCAAATGTTAGAACAAGAAGAGATATCTTCCAGTAGGCTGGAAAACCTATTTATCATTGATGCTGAAAATATCAGATCTTTCATTGTTCTGATGAACTATAAGCCTGTATAAAACCGGTATTTGTCTTTTCAGTGTACATTGTAAGCAACGCATGTATGCCTTATTGGTTTTCTGTCCACAGCAGAATTAACCATCAAGCCTTGTGCATTATGCATCTTCAGAAGGAAAAAAAAAAACTAAAAAAGAAATCAATAATGTGGTAATATTATCAAGTCTGGGATGAAGTCAGCATTCATCCAGGCAGGCTTGTATTGAGATACATGTTTTACATCTGCACAATCCCATCTCATTGCTATTATTTTTTCTCTTCAGCTTCTGACACTTACAGCTGATTCTCTTCATTCCATTTTCTTTTTTTTTTTTTTCATTCCAAATGTATGTTAAGGCCAATTGCTGTTTTACTTAGGAACCACCGTGACCCTTGTAAACCAAGCTCAGACGGCTGGCTTAACAATGATGAATCACTTGGCAGTTTAATTTACATGCCGCTGAACTCCACATTTGGGTCCATTAGAACAAAATCAAATATTTATGTTGTTTATTGAAACTGCTAGATTTCATCTCATTCAGTGGCCGTTTTAGATGGAGCCTGAACAATACCGTTTCACCTGAATTAAAAGAGCCAAGTAATGGCGGTCGACCAGGCTATAGAGCGGCTTGTCATCCTGTTCTGGGGCTTACGAAGGAATGCGCATTTTAAGTTTTACATCAACCTCAGATAAAAAAAAAATCTTTCTTATTTTGTTGGCAGGAATTTATTAACATTGTGTGTTTTTCAGTTTGCATTTTTATGGTCTGGCGTGAACTCCAAGTCCCATGTATTTATCACATCAAATTATTTGCATTGGATTTGGATGAATAGAAATTTGGTGCATAATGGCACTAGAATGGAAAAAATAAAGTAAGAGATTTTTTTTTTTCCTTGGTACACACTACACCTTGCTCACTCTAATGAAACAATCTGAGGGAAAAAGATTGCTTTAGACTTTCTCTTTAGATTGTGATAAATGTGATTTATATTCACAAATCTTGTCCGTTTTCTTTGGCGCAAACTCCTTAGTATCGATCTGTCTTACTTGACATTGTGATATATACTTGCCTGCTGGGGTGCAAAACACTAAAACGATATATATACAAGAAAAAAAGTTTTGAGACAATCAACCACTTACGCAGTTATTTTACTTCTAAACAGGCATACCCCACTTTTAAGTACACAATGGGGTTCATTTACTACCACTGGAGAGTGCAAAATCAGGGTCACTTCTGCATAGAAACCAACAAACTTGCAGGTTTTATTACCAAGCTTAATTGAACAAGCTAGGGTTAGAAGATCATTGGTTTCTATGCAGAGGTGAGCCTGAATTTGCACTCTCCAGCGATAGTAAATAAACCCCATTGTGCACTTAAAAATGGGGCATGCCTGTATAGAATACAGATATATTCAGGGCTTTTTTTCTCACACAAAAGGTACTGGAACTCAACTACGACCCCCCCCAAACCCCTCCCCACCCACACACACCCTCCAAATTACATCAAATAGTGGGTGTGGTCAGTCAAATTTCACAAACAGTAGGAGGGCCTTAAAGGGGCATTAAATACCAAGATTGCATTACATACAGAGTGCAGAGTTCAGGGGGGTTACACACAGAGTGCAGAGCTGTAACTTGTAAACACAGAAACCGGACTTCTGTGTTTACAAGTGATTGTGGTGAGCAGAAACCCCCCCCCCCCCCAAAGGGTTTAAACCAGAGGTGGTGGAACTGAGTTCCACCAAGTTCCCCCCTGAAAAAAAGCCCTGTATATATTCCAGTGCGCCTTTCAGTAAACACTGAATGAAGCATAACACTCGTGACTGTAAATGGGGTTCATTCGTAAAAGATGACTCATCATATGTAATCTAGTGATATGACTAAAGGTTTGGGGGCGGTAAGGTATGTCTTTTTCCTGTAATATTGAAGATGATTTGGTATTGCTGGAAGATTGGTCAAAAGAGTAGAAACGCAGTTCAATGTTTCTAAATGTATTAATGCACATAGGGAAAATAATACCTTGACAATGTACAACATTGGGGGTGCAACATTGGCCTGCACTACAGAGGAAAAAGATGTGTACTATTTCAGGTGTTTGCGAAATGAGCAAACAGTGTGGCCATGCAGTGGAAAAAGTCAATGGAATTCTAGCACACATCACTAGAGAGGTCACAAGCAGGAGCCCTGATTGCTCTATATCAGGGATAGGCAACCTCAGTCCTCTAGCTGTTTTGCAACTACAAGTCCCATGAGACATTGCAAGACCCTGATAATCACAGGCATGTCTCCTACAGGCATGATGGGATTTGTAGTTTCACCACAGCTGGATTGCCGAGGTTGCATACCCCTGACCTATATAGATCTTTAGTTAGACCTCATTTAGAATACCGGGGTTGATTTATTACAAGTGGAGAGTTTAGAAACCAATCAGCTTCCAGTTTTTTTTTTTTTTTTTTTTTTTTTATTGAACAAGCTGAAGTTAGAAGCTGATTGGGTACCATGCAAAGCTGCACACGTTTTTTCACTCCCTAGTAATAACATAATATGTATTATTCTTCTTGAATGGGTTATGGGGGGGGGGGTGTCTGTGGATAGAGGGAATAAATGTCTAAAGTTTACATAAAGGTATATGACTTTCTATCATGTTTATCTGTTTATGTTTGTCTATACAATAAAAAAAAGAATATTTAAAAAAAAAAATAAAAAAAAATACTGTAAAATATACAAAGCTTGTTTTGCCAACTATTTTATTAAATATTTCTCTTGTTTTTCTAAAAGTACATACAGTAAAACCTTGGTTTGAGAATAACTTGGTTTGAGAGCGTTTTGTCACAACGGAGTATAAAAGAGTAGAGAGGCACCTCTAAGTGTAGCAATATGGTTACATTTAATGAAGGTACAACATTTAGAAACATATTGCTACACTTAGGCCGCGTACACACGATCAAATTTGTCCGCTGAAACTGGTCCGACGGACCAGTTCAGCGGACAAATCCGATCGTGTGTATGGGCGAGCGGACATGTCTGACCGGCGGACAAATTTTAAAGCATGCTTTAAAGTTTGTCCGCCGGAGACATGTCCGTCGGATATGTCCGCTGGTTAGTACACTAACCAGCGGACATATCTGCCTGCACAAGCGTCGAACGGATGCGACGCATGCGTGGAAGTTTTTTACTTCCTGGTGCGGTGACGTGGCGGCGTCAACGTCACCGCCACGTCACCGCGGGGATTTTGATCCGATGGTGTGTACACGCCGTGGGATGAAAATCCGGAGGAGACATGTCCGCTTGAAACGGTCCGTTGGACAGTATCAGCGGACATGTCCCTCCGTGTGTACGCGGCCTTAGAGGTGCCTCTCTTCTCTTTTATACTCTGGAGCTCCTGCTGGATTTTGCTTCTAATCCCCTTGTGGAGGCTTCCATTTGTGGATGAACATTTTATGGTTACACAACTTTACACATTGCTATAATCTTTTTATATAGACTATAAACTGAAGGACTTATGAATAAATGGATGTGGAACAAATCATCTAAGTTTCCATTATTTCTCATGGGGAAACTCGCTTTGATATACAAGCGGTTTGGATTACAAGCATGCTTCCGGAACGAATAATGCTCGCAGCCCAAGGTTTTACTGTATTAAGAGAAGCAGCCTCATTGAACAAAAAACGGTTGGATTTAATAGAAAATGGAATATGGAAATATGGTCGGATCTTATAGAACATGGAATATGGAAATGGTATCAAAGTGCAATTCTGTAACACAGAGAGCTGCATTGAAGAAAAATATGAGTGCTAATAGGAAGCCAACAAAAGTAAGTAATTATTTCAAATAGTGTGTCTGAACAACTGGAAGTAAATATTAATTATTCACAGTCCATTATAAAAAGAGAAAAATATCTATAAGAACCCCTTATCTTTAATGATATACATCCGATCAAACCTATGTGGTGTGCATGATGGGTCTAAACAAGCCAGGCATATTTTTCTTCTTCTTTTTTTTTTAATCGAGTGCATTTAAATGAAAAGTCCCTGTAGATATTAATATGTGGACCTAATTTGCTAGCTTGCTAAGTCAGGGACTTATAACAAAACCTTTGTAAACAAAAGATTAAACCGAATCGAGCTTTAGAAAATGAAAGGAAAACAAGAGTCACATAATCACAGATCAGAGTGGGGCTGGTTAGATGGAAATCACTACAGGCTACTGGAGTGGAAAATGTTTAATTGAACTATTTCATTATGCAGGAAGTTTATGTTCTCCTTGCTGAATCGAAATACTTGTATCATGCTTCCTCCCCTTTCTTCCCTTGAAGAAGTGCAGTCTTTGATTTATTCTGCCGCTACTTACAGAAACTCTGGGTATGTTTCTGAAATAATCTGAAATTGAAGTGGAGATGCCAATATCTCCATTTCAATGCAGACACAATGTTGACATTATTCTCCAATCTGGACAATGCAGAAGAGAATAAAAAATACAGAAAAAAATATTTCACAATGGTGGTTGACAGCGATTCCAAGGCAAAAACAATGAAATAACAGAATAGGGGAGAGGGGAAGCTCTCACACTGCCACATCCATGAATTTGAACGAAAAAAAAAAGAAAAACGGTAATCAATGGTCAGACTTTGAAGGCAAAACAGGCATATCAAAAAGATATTTTATTACAAAAAATAGAAAATATACAAAACAGATCAGTAAAAACCATACAGGATATAAGGTATGGAAAATATCCTCAAACGGACGATGCACAGAGGATATTTTCGATACCTTATATCCTGTATGGTTTTTACTGATCTGTTTTGTATATTTTCAATTTTTTTTTAATAAAATATCTTTTTGATATGCCTGTTTTGCCTCCAAAGTCTGACCATTGATTACCGTTTTTCAAAAAATTTTCTTTTTTTTTTCGTTCAAGGCAAAAACAAGTTACAGAGGTGCAGGAGATATTTAAATTTCATACCATGTAGAAACCATGTGTAAACCTTAGCAGTTTCTCAATAGGAGAAGCCCAAAACAACATGGCACTAGGATATAGCAAATAAGAAAGCAAACGTATTGGCCTATATATGTTTTTTTTGTTGTGAGGAATAGCAACATACTACTACTAGAGGTAGAGATACTAGACCTCTTCATCAATAGCAGAACAGAGAAAAACTTACATTAAATGTAAGGGCAGAAAATCTAGACATAGAGACAGATTCTCATACATTTTCACTGGCGTAGCGTAAGCCATTTACACTACGCCGCCGCAACTTAACAGAGCAAGTGCCGTATTCTCCATGCACTTGCTCCGTAGTTTGCGGATGTGTAGAGTAAATGGCCCAGCGTAAGGCCGCGTAATTCAAAGGGGGCGGCTTGTATTTAAATTAAGCGTGCCTCCGTGTCGATCGAACTGTGCATGCACCGGCCGGGCAAAAAGCCCAGTGCGCATGCTCCAGCTCACTTCGGAAAGCGTTGGTGAAACCGATGTCAAAACGACGTGATCGTCACTTACGCAATGCCCTATTCGCGAACGACTTAGTAAAACGACGTAACCGACGGAAAAAGCCGACGCTGACCCGACGCCATACTTAACATGGCATCCGACGGCACCCGACGGCATCCGACAGTACTGCGTAAGGTTACTCCACATCTTTGCAGGGGTAACCTTACGCGGACGAAAACGACATAAGCGACGACGGGGCGGCGTAAAAGCGTTCGGGAATCGAATAGGCAAATGAGAAAACAACGTAAAGGCCACCTAGTGGCCGGAGTTGTCATTACATCTACGATCCGCAAGTGTAATACAATTACACTTGTCGGATCTTCACCCGTATCTATGCCAAAGTGAATCTAAGAATCACTCGCATAGATACCCGGGGAAAAAAACGGCGATACGACGGGGTATCTGAGATACCCCGTCGTAGCGCCTCTGAGAATCTGGCCCATAGTATGTAAACCAGTAAAATGTAAACAAGAGAGTTTTTTAATGGACAGACATCAAATTGGGAAACAAAACTGCCCAAAATGGAAAAAAAAATCTTTACTGGTTAAAAATCTGTGAAAATCACTGCAATTTACCAGTAGGACAGCATCTATTTAAACCGCACCACATCTTGGAGAATGTCAATATGAACAATAAAAAAAAGGCAACAATCAAATCTAAAATCCAAGGAAGATCTGTTACTGTTGATTGATTGCTTATTAACCAATTGAATTGATACCTTAGGAAACATTGCCTTGGTAAAATACTGTTATGATTCAAGTCATTATTACCAATCAGAGTATGGGAACTGGTGGCATTCAAAGGATAAGTTTACTTTTTTAGAAAATAAATAATAAATGTAAATTTTTTTGCAGGTAAAAAAAATGTGCATTTATTTTTATTTTTTTGGAGGGCCTGTAAAAACATTGCACCAACGATCAGCAGATTGCTGGTGCCATGCAGGTCTCCTCCAAATCTGTCCGTGTATCTTTGTGTCCATACGCCCCATACAGGCAAGCAGATATGATCTGACAGGACGAATCAATGAACTACACTGGGGCTCCACAGCGCTGTTGTAGTTCAGTGAGAACTACAAGCCGACAGGGGCCAAAGGACGTCGTGGGCATGTTGTTCCTTTACACACAGAGCTGTGTGAATGAATGATGTGGCCCTGTGGATGGAGCATGCTGATTTCAAAATGTAACAGCTAGTATGGGAACACAGCGGCTGCAACTTTAGTTACATGGTACTGGTTGCACCCTACGAAAGGGTGGAGCCTGTACCATGTTCCCAAAAGTGAACTTATCCTTTAAGCACATGGACTTATATATGTCTGGTCCAAAAATAAATCTCCATATGATGCACCCATGACGTGGTAAGAAGTTAAAGCCCTTCTTGTTTGCTGGTATGGGACATCTTACATTTAATATATATATATATATATATATATATATATACATTGGAAACAGAAGAACATTATCTTCTTTATAAGAAGAGTCAGACTCACTGGCAGTATCCAATTAATGGATTACTGCACTTCCAAACAATCTTTTTTGGTTGACACTACCTCAGTAAATTGTGCAGAATCAGTGACTGTTTTTGGTGAACTGAAAATAGTAAATGACAAAATTACAAACTGTAACTGTGTACAGTAGGTAACTAACCTTTGGTAACCTTTCAGGATCTCCCGGATGCCTTGGAATAACTTTTTGTAATCTCTGAAATCCATAGTCTATGGTTGGTTCATTCAGGGCTGAAAAATAAAAATGTTTTTATAGAAGGGTTACAACGGCATGAAATATACATTAAAAAAACTTGTGGTTGCAGGAAAGAAAATCACTATGGTTGGCTTTAGTCAACACATGGTATTACTTTAACTCACACAGTCATTGATGATTAACATGGTGAAATACTCTGCATTTAATAGATGGATATATATATATATATATATATATATATATATATATATATATATATATATATATATGAAGGGCGTAAGCATGTGAGTCCGAAACATAATGAAATTACACATCATGTAATGTTTGTTTGAACTGTGGTTCAATAAAGAAATTTTAAGTGCATCAATCCTCTGGACTTTTTATATATATATATATATATATATATATATATATATATATATACACACAAAGTAAATCAACATTACCTTACCTGTTTAGGCTATTGACAAAATCACATGTTGACCACCCTTCATATTGACCACAGTGATAAGACAACCCGTTATCTCTACTCATTCTCTGCACTTTGCTTTTAACCTTTTACACCTGTTAGAATATCCTAATTTCTACAGACTATATAAAGCTGCCATTTTGAAGAATATGAATTTTGACTGAAATGGTTCCTTTTTTTTTTTTTTGGTAAATCAAACAAGACACAGTGCATCACTGAGTGACAGACATGTATCCAAGAACAATAAAGTATTCTAAAGAGTATATGTCTTAAAGCCATACTGCATGGGTATAACTATCAAACCATGCTTCTCATACTAGTGGAGTGGTAGCTGGCAATTATGACATATGCCTGGCTATTTCCTTTTCCAAATTTATCCCTGTGGTCCTTTTTTGTCTAGCATATTGCCTGAGCACAAACCTAGCAGGAGGTGCACTTAATCTTGCAAAGCTTTAATAATCTGTGAATGGCTGACTACAAACTGATGTAGGACATATCATTCTACTGCTGCAATCCACTAGCCTTGTGAAATTGCAGGCCACAAATAGTAATTAATCTTTTTTTTTTTTTTTTTCCTACCCCCTCAAATTGTAATTTTGACTATGAACTGTGCTTGGTCGTAAATCAGCGACACATACTGCTGTGTACAGTGCATGAATCATGATCAGGAGTGTTCGACTGCACACGTTGTGTTTAACAAGCTATAGACGAAGTCACAGGGCTTTATTACCACGCTGCCAGACTTAACACAGAAACCAAGCCTGAAGGCCCAGGCATTTGAGTTGAGATGAAAACACTGCTCTTATTAGTGGATATTACCTTGGAATGTTGATATGATTTTTAACCAAGCAAGTCCACCATGGCAAGTGCATCATAAATCACAGCTTTGTTTTTCTGCCCGCCACACAAAAACATTATTAGTTTACCCATTTGTTATATGAAAAGATGGGCAGGAACTTTAGGGGACCATTAAACCAATGTTGGTTTATACAAAAGCGATAATAACTAAATTTAGAGAAATATACGTAAAGGTTGTTAGAGATCGTCAGTATGTGAAGATATCTGGGACACAACTTGGATTTGTAGACAAAGATTATTTCTTTACATTCAGCAATCCCATTGACGCTTCATCTATCTTCTTTATAAGCTTTTCTTATCGCTATACTTGTTCCAGGTCAACAACTTAGAAAGCATTAAAGCCAAATCTTCAACATAACAGCCAGGGAACCAGTATTCTTAAAAGCAATGGCAGCTTCCATAGTTTCATATGTTCGTCTGATGAAAACGGACCGATGGATCGTTTTCATCAGACGAAACCGATCGTGTGTGGGCCCCATCAGTTTTTTCCCATCTGTGAAAAAAAATAGTACCTGTTTTAAAATTTTCGTATGGTTAAAAAAAACGATAGAAAAAAAACGATCGTCTGTGGGGAAATCCATCGGTCAAAAATCCACGCATGCTCAGAATCAAGTCGACGCATGCCCCTGAAGCATTGAACTTTTCTCAGCACGTCATTGTGGTTTACATCACCACATTGTACACGGTTGGATTTTTAACCGATGGTGTGTAGGCAAGACTGATGAAAGTCAGCTTCATCGGATATCTGATGAAAAAATCCATCGGTTGTGTGTACAGGGCATAAGACTCTTTAAGTAACGTGAGTTTTTGGCTAAGCTAGCACCAAACATTGAATGGGGGTGGGCACTGAAACTTTAGGAATTGTTATATGAAGAATAAGTAATTGGTGCTCATTTTGGGGAGGCATTTCCTTCTAAAGCTTGCCTTTGACGCTGGTCATTTATCCCAAACCACCCTTTTTTTAATATCAATTAGTCCATCCTGTATTACAGCGTTTCCTGGCCCAAAATAATTAGATACCATTTCTAACAAGTGGTTGAGTTATTTGTCTAAACACGGAGCACTTATCTTGTGGACAGTCGTCCGTGTATACACTCGATAACATGACAGAAAGTTGAAGACTGCAATTTGATTTGACATTCCATCATGCATTCTGGAGACAAAGGTCCACATAGGAATGTGAAGTAAGACATTTTCTTGTTAATAAAGAATTGATCCAATGTATTGATTTTACATGACACGGCTTTTGCTGAGATTTCGGCCTTCTTTTCTCTGTCTCTCTCTCTCTATGCTGTTTATAGTAAAGGCTTCTCAATGAATGCCTGGGCATATGTGAAACAGAAAAAGTCTTAACTCTCTCAGATGCATATTCTGTGTGTGTATATATATATATATATATATATATATATATATATATATATATATATATAGGACCCTCTTCATAATCAGGCTATTAATCATGAAAAGCTGTCAAAGCTGACTATGGGGACAATTTGTCATGCTGATGGCTGTAGCCTACACAAGTGTGCAAATCTGTGGTCTCATGCAATATGTTGGGATTGCACCGGGTAAAAGACAACATCCTAATCAAGGAAGAAAGATAGAAGATGGAGCTTTTAGGTCACCAATACATAGTAGATGTTTGTCTACGGTTGACTGCTTTTAGGACAACCATAAAAACTTCATGGAAACCCAACAGCTAATGAGATGGTAATGTGTTTTTATCTTCCCTCACTGCTAAGGGCAGTCTGACAGTATTTTTTTTTCATAAGCAATACATGTGAACTTGACAATTAAAAGATCTTTTGATGATTGGATTCACTAAAAAAATATATTCCCATTCCTTTGGTTGTCCTTAAAAGTGCAAGCAGAAAGGCCATCATACATAATCCGACTTCTCTACAGGACAGGAACAAGTATACAGCCTGGTGAATAAGGATGTCAATTGCCCTGGATTTCGAAATTAAGTCAACAATGGCAGATGCAATGTTTTTTTCCTGATAGGTTCCCTGTGCCTTAGAATGCAAGCCTTTGTACCAAGCTGGATTAAAAACACGAGTCTATTAAAAACCTGTAATGTACCGAGCTTGATAACGGATACCATCACTTTAACACTACTTTTCTGCTTTATGGCCAAAGACATAAAAAAAAGATAGCATAGACGAAGAAAGAGTGTCCCACAACAACCAATCAGATCCCAGATTTCATTTTGAAACCAGCCCTAGAGGACTCAGCTGCTGTGGAACTGTTTTTCTGTCACCTGGGCCCATAAATGTCTCCAATTGGGAGCAGAGTAAAGCAGAAATTCCCATCCTTTTGTAACATGCCCGACTATCTTCTCTGCTTGCCTAATTACTGTGACTGTTTGACTTAATGAAGCCGGCATGATGAAAAGTGGTCAAGAAAAAGATAGATGGCTTCATGCTATTGATTTCATGCAAATGTTAGTGACAGGTGATAGAAGCTCTAATGCAAGCTTTCAGAAGCTTTATGACTTGTAATAACTATAGGCTTTCATCTCTGAACAGATATTTCCATACATTTGAGATGCACTTACAGGGTTTTCCTCTTTATAAATGTAATTGAGAGTGTCATAGGGACCCATTCTGGCCCTTAGATGTCTCAGTGTCAAACAATAACACAGGCTATTTTTTTTTTACTGCTCCTACAGGGTAATATGATTAATCATGATTTTATCGAGGCTTAGAAAACCAGTAAAGTATATAACAATGTTGCCAACCTGGACTTTGTTCGCAAAGGGGACACTATGTGCAAGAGGCTCCTCCCAAAACATAACAGGATAATTGGCTTCCACTCAAATCTGTCCGAAGTAGCCCCAACTAAAAATCAATGGTTATGCTTTAATTTTTACTTTCACACGCCTGGTGTGATCTGGAACTAACCTAGTTCTGCTAATTAACTGCAGACACCTAATGAATCTGACCCCCAGTTGAAAAACAAAGTGCCCAGCTGTTTAATTTTAAAAATAAAAAATGCAATACTCCCTTGTTTATAGCAGTGTCCCTAGCAGACATAAATGAAAGCGGAGTTCCTAAAGTGGAACTTCCGCTCATCTGATTCCCCCCCTCTGGTGCCAAAATTGGCACCTTTCGGGGGGAGGGGGGACAGGATACCGGTCTTTTGACAGGTATCCTTTCCCAGTTCCGTGAGTCCGGCCGCCGGCCAGCAGCACGTGATGTCACCGCGGGGCTCCGTCCTTATTCTCCTCTGGCCGCCAGACCAATAGGACAGAGGTGGCGGGGCTCGCGCATGCGAACGTACCTCCACTGGAGCTTTATCACCAGTCCATGTTTCGCTAACAACCAAAAGACTGCAAAACAAAGGTTACAACTTAAGAACAAACCTACAGTCCCTATCTTGTTTGTAACCCGGGGGCTGCCTGTCTATCCCTTAAAAAGGAATAATAAAAGGAAATGTGTTTACATTTATGAGTATAATTGGGTGCAGTCAGAAAATCCCCAGACCGGGGTGTGGTGTGAGATTTTAAAGATGCAAAATGGAATATTCAAAATATTGTTACCTAGGATAACGAAAGCTTTAATCGAAACCACCCGGTACCGGGTGGTTTCGGTTAAAGCTTTCGTTATCCTAGGTAACAATATTTTGAATATTCCATATTGCATCTTTAAAATCCAACACCACACCCCGGTCTGGGGATTTTCTGACTATAATCATATATGGGGATATAGATGCATCTGGATTTAACCATGTAGGAAGAGCAAGCTCTATGATTTACTTATTTTTATTATTGGGTGCAGAGGACTGTACGCTTCCTTGTGGGCAGGTCCCAGTGTCCTTACCTTCCCTGGAAGCCACCATTGAATGCACCGGCTTTTTATAAAAGGATATATCATTACAAAACAAGTTGCTGCATCAGAAATGAAACTTCTATCTAATGGACTGCAAGTCACCAAGAGTTGATAGGAAAGCAAAGAATAAATTATAGAAACAAACAAACCCTGATGTTCCACCCTGCTGCAGGACAAAATAAGGAGGAGAAGAAATTTCATTGGCAAAAGCTCAAAGTGAAGTAGGAAGCACAAGACCTTTTCCACACATCTAATAAATCCTTAGTGTGTCGAGTTTACAAGTCCAAGAGTCCAGCAGAGCCGGGGCAAGGCACTGGCACGTCCTAGTCACACAGTACTGAGCTAGGCCAATCAATACCACTTTCCTGTTTTAGAACTGGGTAATTATGAGGTGGAGAGATTGTCTGACCTTTCACCTGCACTGCATTACTTTGCTGATATTAAGATAAATTGCCTGATTTTGGGTAAACATATGCTGCAATTCAAACTGTCAGCACTGGTTTGCTCAGGGATAATTTGTATTGATCTCCCAGCTTCTTCCCAATTTTGCTTACTGACCTCGTGGATAATTAGAGAAAGGAGCCTTGGGTAACTTAAGAGTCATGGCTGCAGAAGAAGTACACGTAAGAATAGAGAGGAATGTGTTTATCATAAACTATGCGTGTCGCTATTTCTCGATCTCAGATCATCACATGACCTTGTAGGAAGCACTGAAATTAGTCATCAAAATGTCAGGATCTCGTGTCGCTCTACACTGTGCAAATATTACTCCAGCATCATGTAAAAAGCCAATTTTAACAGCGCCACTTTGACATAACATTTAGTAAAGGTTGGTAAAGATTTTTTTTTTTTAAGGAAGACTAAACCCCAAGTAAAAAAAAATCTGCATGTAGCAATGATAAGACGCTCTCTCTTTCTATTTGAAAATAACATAACCTGTTTGTGAAAAATGGCCTGCATACGGGTTCATTTTCATGTGAAAAGATGCACTTCTGAGAGTCTGGCCAACTTAAAAAAAAAGGACTGTGGTTATATCGGCAACCAGACTGAACAGCTGACTCCCATTCCTATTATTCAGTGAGACTAAAGCCTTGTGCACCCCATCACGGCCATTTTTAACTTAGGGCAAAAGGGGTAGCTTCCCTGGGCCTAGTCATTGTTGTGGGGCCCAAAAGCAGCTGCCCCATGAGCCTGCGCTGCCTGCAAATAGTTGATAAGTGAATTTGGATGGGTCCAAGAAAATGCTAGACCAGGATCCAATCAATATCAAAGACAGACCTGCACACCACTAGTTTTTTATATTTTTTTTGTAAAATCTGCTGTACTAACTAATGTTAGTACAGTGATCTCCTCCACTGAGCTATTGTGACAGGGGGACCACCCAAACCCCCCCCCCCCCTCCAGAACTCTCCAGTCAGAACCGTCAGCCATTGGCTGCTGACAGTGTTGCCCGAAAGCCTTTTTGACAATGAAGGTATCTTTTTGAACATTGACTTATCCTTTAGCCAATCATACACACCTCATTTAAAGTCCCAAACCCCCCCCCCCCAACTTTTTTGGCTGTCAATCACAACCAGTGAGCCAATGAGGAGGGAGAGGGAGTGGGGCAGAGCCGCGGCACTGTGTATTAATGGACACACAGAGCAGGGGCTCAGAAGCAAGCCTGCTTAGGTGCCAGTGAGCCAATGAGGAGGGAAAGGGGGTGGGGCAGAGCCGCGGCTCTGTGTATTAATGGACACACAGAGTAGGGGCTCAGAAGCAAGCCTGCTCAGGTTCCTCAATAGCTAGCGGCTTGCTGTGGGGGCACTTGGCATGGGGGGAGCGCTGGCAGGAGAGCTGAGAAGAGGAGGATTGGGGCTACTCTGTGCAAAACCATTGCACAGAGCAGGTGAGTATGACATGTTTGTTATTAAATATGTATCCCTTATAAACAAAATACATCCTTGCATTCCTATTCCCCAGGCCTTGCTTTTTGCACACATTATTGAAGAGCTTTTATCATTGCAAGACTTATTCAATTTATGCAAAAGAGCAATGATGATGTCCAAAGTGCAGTCTCCACCAGCAACCCATCAGATCAATCCGCAGTCCGCTCATTGGGCTGCCTACCGCACTCTGTCTATTGCTATTTGCCTCGTTGAATAAGCCTGTGTGACTCAGTGAAAGCACACTAATTGGAGTAAAAAGAATAATATTTGGCATATAGAGCTCTGAATAGAGGGACAATGCTATCATTCCCGGTATGACAGATTTCCAGCCTCTTGTATCTGAAGCCATAAAGCAGGCTTCCCTTGTGAAATATCTCTGTATTAACTATGCAATAAGATATTAACATTCCTCATTTAATGGGAGGCCTTTTATCTGTTTGAAATACATTATTCGTCCTTTTAGAGATAAACTGTATTAATATCCATTTGAGCAGGCTAGTGCGGCCTAATGCATAGTCATTTTGGATGGAGAGCTGCTATTTTAGAATAGGAAAATTACATAGCAATAAAAACCTGAATGAACAGGGGGAGTTGAAACGGCTAGAATCACATTCCATGCCAAATGAGGCAAGCAATCAGGCAGGCCCTGGAAGAAGCAGATACCCTGTTATCAGAGGCAGGCCAACATCCACAGCGGGTCATACAAATAGGGTCTGACATGACCAAATATACTCCATGATTCTTCCGCCATGAAGCAGCCCTGCCGCTCCAAAACGATACATATTTAAATACTTCTGAGTGCTCTGGAGTTAATCCGCCGGCTCTCTCTGCATTCAAAGTCATAACAGGAGAAACAAGCTAAATATTTAAGTCACTTGCGTGTACTTGGGGGATTAATCACGGCACAATCGATGAAATTTTAACGGCGTGTGATGTCAGTTCACGTTGAGAGAGCTGAAGCCAACATGGCAGGAGACGTCAATGTTGGGATATCAGCTTGCAGATTTAAGAAAAACATATACATTGGTTATATGTGTAATGTAGCCCATCATATTCCATATTATATATATATATATATATAGTGTATTTCTTGGATAAACAGTACGGCAACATTGAAAATTTCAGACAATCTCAGGTGGGAACCGAATTGCAAGATATCTGTTACGTTTTAATACAATACGGCAATGTAGAATTGCTGGTCGGATGTTTCTGTATTGTATTAGTGCATATTTACTATTTAAATATTATGAATCTGCTAATATAGATCTGCATTACTGTATATAAAGCTTAGGCCCATCTATGGGGCCTTCTCCTGGGGCTAATAACGTTTTGTTATTTGTAGCACCTTCTATATTAGCAAATGTGTCAGCTCTGCTGAGTTCCAAAACATCTGGGGTGCCAAGGTTTACCATTACTGGTCTAGAGCTATGCACTGGATACAATCTAGAGCTACACACGGCATGGATACAATCTAGAGCTACACACTGCATGGATACAATCTAGAGCTACACACTGCATGGATACAATCTAGAGCCACACACTGCATGGATACAATCTAGAGCTACACACTGCATGGATACAATCTAGAGCTACACACTGCATGGATACAATCTAGAGCTACACACTGCATGGATACAATCTAGAGCACACACTGCATGGATACTACTACACACTGCATGGATACAATCTAGAGCACACACTGCATGATACAATCTAGAGCTACACACTGCATACAATCTAGCACACACTGCATGGATACAATCTAGGACACACTATGAATACAATCTAGAGATACACACTGCATGGATACAATCTAGTTCTACACACTGCATGGATACAATCTAGAGCTACACACTGCATGGATACAATATAGAGCTACGCACTGCATGGATACAATCTAGAGCTACGCACTGCATGGATACAATGAAGAGCTACGCACTGCATGGATACAATCCAGAGCTACGCACTGCATTTATACAATCAAGAGCTATGGATATAATCACACTGCATGGACACACTATGGATATAATTTAAAGCAATCTAAAGCTACACACTGTATGGATACAATCAAGAGCTACACACTGCATGGATACAATCTAAAGCTACACACTGTATTGATACAATCCAGAGCTACACACTGCATGGATACAATCTAGAGCTACACACTGCATGGATACAATCAAGAGCTACACACTGTATGGATACAATCCAGAGCTACACACTGCATGGATACAATCTAGAGATACACACTACATGGATACAATCTAGAGCTACACACTGCATGGATACAATCTAGAGATACACACAACATGGATACAATCTAGAGCTACACACTGCATGGATACAATCTAAAGCTACACACTGCAAGGAAAGGTTTACCAAGCATCCTGCTATGTCACTTTTAGGTCAAAGAACAAGTATTTTTTTTTTAAACTTCATTCAAAAAATAAACTTCTATGCATATTTCTATGCACATTAGTATTAATTGATACAACTATAATTTTTTTTAAACTTCATTAAAAAAAAAAAACTTCTATGCACATTAGTATTAATTGATAAAACTATTATTTTTATTTAAACTTCATTAAAAAAAACTTAGTATTAATTGATACAACTTTTTTATTTTTTTATTGGCTGCAACCAACAGGAGTACCCATGTATGCTCCATAACAATGTTTTAGTAAAACTCTGGATCAATGTCCGTTCCCGGCCTGTGAGTGCGTGGTTGGAACTGGAAGGGGAAGATCCTGTGATGCAGGAAGTCGGCTTCTTTTAGAACTGACATGCTATTGTTTTTAGCAAGTGTGCAGCCAGGGAAAGAGAGAGGGAGTGAGCTGTAAGGAATCTGGAACTGACACACATTTTCCTACTATTAGAAAAAAAAAGCCCTGCCTATAATAATAATAACAGGAAGGCATTCATTTGCTTTATTCCAGCTGCTGTTTGCAGCCATTAAACCAGTTCCAGTTTCATTTCAATAATGATCATCTTCCTGTAACTTCCCAATCATGCATTTGTCATAATGCAGTCATTTTCTAGTTACAAACAGATCCTCATAATGAGGTAGTTTTTCACATTAGCAGTGTAACTACATAACAAGAACATCTGCAGATCCCTTTTAGGGGACAAAAGAGAACGTCAATTAAAAAAAATAAAAATCCTGGGTTGTTAAATAAGATACGACAGTCTTTTTTTTTTCCCTTTTCCATTTTGCTCTCCTGCTTCTTCTACTGAGCTTCACGGGCAGCCACCCGACTGGATGAGCACAGGTCGTAATGTGTAAAAATTAAATAAAGTAAAATTAAATTGCTCAATTCAGGGACATTCCTCTAGAGGGTGTTAGTGATTTCAGTGACAAAGTGCTATTTGCTGACAAGTCGTTTACACATTAAGCGGCACAATCCGAGGGGGGACAGATGTCAATAGCAATTATATCACCTAGTGGTTATTAAATGTCCCACTGATAAGTAAGTAGGTGAACTTGACCAGGTGTTAAAGACTGCTGTGTTCAAATCATTGTCTACTAAAGAATGTCTCTCTTTAGCCCCCTAGATGCTCTTCAGTGCCTCCAAGTCAGAAATTGCTCTTACAAAAGGAGAAAAAAAAAAAAGAAGCTTTAACCAGGCAAGTCAAACTCAAATGACGCAGCAAAGAAAAGGAAGTCCTTAAAACGAGACTCCTAATAGCTAAACCAGGTCACTTAAGATTTATCGAGGGCTGCGATTACCGATTACAAAATATTGAATTGTGAGCTCCACAGGCAGGGACATGCTGTCCTTCCTATATTGAACTGTATTGTACTTGTACTGTCTCCCTTTTTAATTGTAAAGTGCTGCACTATATAAATCCTGTATAATAATAATACAAATAATTGAACAATTATATATATTTAAATATTTATATGAACAATTACAAAGATATTTAAATTCTACCCTCGATTAAAGGTTACAAAAGTAGTAGTGCTTTAATGTTACAGAACATATTTTTTTGCAGGGCCATTCAGTGTCTGGATTAATAACATAGAGCAGGGATGACAAACTTGGCACCACAGATGTTTTGGAACTACATTTCCCATTATGCTCATGCACCCTGCAGTGTTGGATTTGCACAGAGCAGCCTGGATCCTCCTCTTCTCGGGTCCCTTTTTGCTGCTCCTAGCCCCTCCCTCGTTTGAGTGCCCCTCAGCCAGCAGCTTGCTACCGGGGTCACCCAAGCCAAGTCAGAGCTCCGTGTATCCATTCAGACACAGAGCTTGACCTGGCCCACCCCTTCTTTCCCCCTGATTGGCTGACTGACTTTGATTCGTAGCCATGGGAGCCAATAGCTCCTGTCTCAGCCAATTAGGAGGAGTGTTCTGGATGGCTGAGGGGATCGTGGACAACGCTGGAGAGAGAAGGATCTCTGGTAAGTAATTAGGGGGTTTTGGGAGGGTGCTACACACAGAAGGTTTTTTATCTTAATGCAAAGTATGAACAATTACATATATCTAAACTCTATCCTCGGTTAAAGGTTCCAAAAGTAATAGTGCTTCAATGTTACAGAACATATTTTTTTTGCAGAGCCATTCAGTGCCTGGATCAGAGCAATGATGGTGAACCTTGGCACCCGAGACGTGTTGGAACTACATTTCCCATGATGCTCATGCGCTGTGCACTCTGAGCATCGTGGGAAATTTAGTTCCAAAACATCTAATCAGTCTTCTAAATTAACTTCTGCAATTGACTTCTGCAAGTCAGCACAAGACAGCACAGATCAGTAGTTCACTCTACTACCATTTCCTGGGTTAGACTTTCTGCTTCCTCAAGCACCTTCCTGCAGACCCGACAGAGGTCATGACACAGATTAACTCTCCAATAAGCAGGCTAAAAGCATTGGGAGGTGATACAGGAAGCTGCAAAGCTTTACCAGGAAATAGGAATGTCAGCCACCTGGCTGTGTAATATGGCAGAGGTGTGTGAATTGCAAGGCCGGCTGCACAAAATTACAAACAGTTCACCTATCTTATCTCAACTGTGCTTTTAGCAGTTTGCCTGGATTTCTCCTAAGTAGTCAAGGGGATTCTTCATTATCTTACTCTGTGGTATCAATGACCTTGGTTCACATTGGACAGATTCACTTTGACAACTTGAACACACAGGTAGTGGGCTTCATTCAGTGCCTATCCTTATGCTAGCCAATGGCACCATTTAAGACCACACATGCCTACACCAAGACCCCACATGCCTACACCAAGACCACACATGCCTGCAATAAAGCAAACATCTTGCTACAATTCTGCCTATCACCAAAGACTAAGGGAAGGTTCTAAGTGAGGTAGAGGCACTGATTGGCTGTCTGCCCCAACAGCCAATCTGTGCCTTTCTCCCACGCAAGAGCGGAAGCTAAAAAGTGGAGGTAGCAGTGGGGCGGTGGATGGTTGGACCCAAGCCGACATGCTCCAGGAGTAAAAGTATATGGGCTGCTTTTTTCTGGTGACCAGTACATAATTTTTTTTTTTTTCTTTACAAGTTTTAAAGCATCTTGCAGCTAAATATATAAATAACCAAGTAGCCCTTATAGGAAAATCCTATATCATTTTTTTATTTGGGGAAAACAAGGGATACACAATGTCACAAAGAGCCTTTACTGTGGTTTTCCTGCATTTAAAAAAAGAAATAAAACAGAAGCCTGAAAATAATGCTAAGTCTTTCACTTTATCATCCACTGTCTCTGGCCAGTGCATTTCATCTTTAAGAAATTCAGATGCTTGGGAAATTAAAATTTCAAAGATCTGCTGGAAAAAAAAAATCAATGCGTTTAGATCAATGCTCATAGAAATTTCATGAACTTTGAACCAATGTGGGCATGATGATGAGAAGTGGTCGGATTCTCGTGTTGCTGATAGTTCCTCACGCAGATGAAATACAGCCTACGGGGCTATGAAGTGCTATGCATTTCACAAAGGCTACGCTTTAATATTTTGTCGGACAAAAAGAAAAAGAAAAGAAGAATGAAATTAATTTTTAGTCTATTTCAGTAACAAGTGCATAGATAGAGGTTGGGAATAAAGTGCTTTTCAGGTGGTGTGACGCACCGGGGCGCCGAGTTCTTTAGTGCATCTAATGCTTTGTACATTAACACGGGCCAGAAATGAAATCTGTTCCCTTTGCAGCCGATCGCAGGTGCAAATTAATATTGTAAAATGAAGATCAATACATGGACAGGGCAAAATCAATAGCGGCTAAATTATTGCTGCATTTTCCTCCTCATTCAAGATGAGTTGTGTTTTCCTCTCAAAGTCAATACTTTGCAGCTTTTCTCATTAATTTCTCAATAAATTTGGCAATGAATTTCAATCACAGGACTCGGCAGGCTAAGCCAAGTGCGGAGGGCCGCGTAGGAAACACAAAGGCATGGAGGGGCAGAGGCATCAGTCATCGTGCAGGCAGCCTTGCTTGTTGAAGCAGGACTAATATCCTTGACTTGCTAAGTCTACAACCTACAGCCTATTACAACCTATTTAGTGTAGAAATGTAAAAGAGGATTTGATCCCATTGTGCTTTGTCTGATAGAAAACGCTTAAGAAAATTGTGAGTTGGTTGTATTCCATCTGTGTATTGTATAATAGGCACACCTCAAATTTCCACCTGTTGGTTGTTAGTTAATTACAAAAATGTATCTAAAAAGTGACTCAGTTGCTCCTTGCAAATAACAACATGGTAGCTTTAAAAAATGCAACAGTTTTCTTTCATTTTTTTAAGATATATAGGCGGTCCCCGGGTTACAAACAAGATAAAGGGCCAGATTCTCAAAAGAGATACGACGGTGTATCACAGGAAACACCGTCCTATCTCAGTTTTTTTCCCCGGGTATCTATGCGTCTGATTCCTAGAATCATTTACGCATAGATACAGCGAAGATCCGACAGGTGTAAAACACTTACACCATCGGATCTTAGATGAAATTACTTCGCTGGCCGCTAGGTGGCCTTTACGTTGGTTTCTCATTTGCCTATGCAAATGAGCGTAATACGCCGATTCCCGAACGTTTTTACGCCGCCTCGTCATCGTTTACGTCGTTTCCGTAAGCGTAAACCTACCCCTGCTATGCGTATGCCATGTTAAGTATGGCGTCGGGTCAGCGTCGTCTTTTTCCGTCGGTTACGTCGTTTTACTAAGTCGTTCGCGAATAGGGCATTGCCTAAGTGACGATCACGTTGTTTTCACGTCGGTTTCAACAACATTTTCCAACGTGAGCTGGAGCATGCGCACTGGGCTTTTTTCCCGGCCGGCGCATAAGCAGTTCGATCGACGCAGGGGCGCGCTTAATTTAAATACAAGCCGCCCCCTTTGAATTACGCGGGGATACGCCGGGCCATTTACACTACGCTGCCGCAAACTACGGAGCAAGTGCTTGGAGAATACGGCACTTGCTCCAGTAAGTTGCGGCGGCGTAGTGTAAATGGCTTACACTACGCCGCCAAGGATTCTACCATAATCTGGCCCAGGGTCTTTAGGTTTGTTCTTAAGTTGAATTTCTAAGTCGGAACAGGTATATATTTTAAGTGTAGCTTCAGCCAAAAAAATTACTTTTACGTTTTTTTGGATAGCATATGGGAGGGTTAATACCCCTGTAATGTTTAATTTGCTATCTTTGCCCCTGTTCTGAACATTTCAACTTTCTGTCCCTGTGACAATTGGATTATGACATTTTTTGGGTTGATGTGGAAACCAGGATTGGTGATAAAGCTTCAGTGGAGACACCTTTTTCCTATGATAACTCCTACAGGAGTGAATTTTCATTCCTAGGGGTAGATTTCTTCTCAATTCCTGTTGTCTCTCCCTGTTTGTAAGTAGGAGTTGTTGATGTATTTAATCAATTCAAGCATAACCTGGGACAATCAGACTATGCAGGAGAAGTCTCCTAAATGAGTAACATTTAAAGCACCTTCTGTTGGGCACATGAAGATTTTTGCAACATGCTGAAAAATCTTTGTTATCAATATCAATAGAAGATTTTTTTTGCTATATATGCCTACAGAATAGACCTATTCTGATAACCTAAGAGCCAGTAAATGAAAGCTAGGGATAGCGTAGAATGTATTGCAACCAGAGCTTGACCTTGGTCCCTAAGCAGCTACTAATAAGGTATATAAGTGATTGGCTTCTATGGTCAACAAGGACACTTTCTTTATCACATGTCTTAATCTACAACTGGTCTCAAAGAATAATTTTTCTCTGGATATATGGTACTTATTAGTGGGTAGTAACTAGGTTACAATCCCGGTTACACAACACAATACAAAGACAGGACTATATAGAGGATAAAGCAATACAGGTATCTTGACACCCTTACATTAACAGCTCAATGTCAAAACTCACCAATAGCCTAATCAATAGCAGACAACCCCTGTCTGAAAAAAAGAAAAAAGCTATAAAGATAAGCAGTGCGTGAGGACACCTCTATTAAACTGACTTAAGACATCATTAACCCATTTACACAAAACAGATAGCAATAGATAGCCAGCTACTTGAGGCAGTACAGTCTGAGTCCCTACAGGCTTTGAGGCTTTGATCATTCTCCTTATTTCTGTACCTCTATGAGTAAGCACAAACTGCACACAAGTACACACACACTTCAAATTCGGCCTAGCAGCTTTTTTAAAAGAACACTCAAGTGAAGCTTTAAAGAAAGCAAAACTAAAATCAACAGTTGGCAAAAAATGGATACATATCTGACAGCAAGCAAGACGTATATGTACGATGGGCAGAGGAAGATAGGCTGATATAAGCCTCATATAAGCCTATTATATAAGTATTAAAAATTCTTAAAGTGTAAATAAGTGTTTTCAGCCAAGGAAGCTGCCATTTTTACCTTTGTTTAATGTGCAACTGCCATGATGCTGCACATGTGATCAGTTATGATGCCAGCCATTTGAGAGCACAACCAATAGGAGTGTTACATTTCCGGCACGAGCCGGAAATTAAACTTTTTTTTAAACTGGTAAATAGATGGGTTTACTTCCGTTCTAATGGCTCAGTACAAGTAAGCATTCATCCAAAGAGTTAAAACACAGCCTTAAATCTTAAAAAAACAAGTCAACGATGGAGACTCTCATAATTATTTTTATCAAGATTAATTTTCTAATAATAAGTGAAAGATGGAGGACTGAGGATTAAAGAAAAGTGCCTTGTGTATAATTAAGGTAAAAGGTCTCAGGCTGCCCATAGGTGTAAGGAGATCTGACCAAAGTTTAGTTGGAAAATAACAAAAACGTTCAACTAAACAGAATGGTTAATTCCCATTTGAATGTAGAGTGGGTGATAAGGGACACTGGTAAATGCTGCCAACACCACTTACAGGATGTCAGGGAGGAACAAACGAGACTGGGGTAGGTTTTCTAATGTACTTTATTGATGTACTAAAAGCTGGCAGAGTTAGATGGTGAGTGATGTGACATCATCATCACAGCCCAGACTTTTTCAGCAGGATTGGATGGTATGTGGTCTATAGGTACCTTAGGCCGCGTACACACGATCAGACCAAACCAATGAGACTGGTCCGATAGACCGTTTTCATCGGAGCACCGCTGAAGTGGTCTGATGGTCTGATATGCGTACACACCATCAGTCCAAAATCCCATCGGGCCAGAACGCGGTGACGTAGAACACAACAACGTGCTGAAAAAACGAAGCTTCCAAGCAGGCATCGACTTGATTCTGAGCATGTAGCTTTAAAACTTTGGTCCGATGGACAACGGTCCGATGGGCCGTACACACTCTCAATTTGGTCCGGTAAACCTGGTCTTCAGGTCCGTTTCGTCGGACCAGTCTGATCGTGTGTACGCGGCCTTACAGTAATATGATTTCTGTGAAAGGCTCAAAACTTAACATTATTTTTGTCTTCCAAGTGATGCATGCACAGCTAAAACACAGACCCTGATAGTAATACATGTAATGAAAAAAACATTTTTTTTTTTCCTAAACTTCCTTCAACGTGCCTGCAATAAAAAGCTATCACTACATTGTCTCAAAGCAACCGGGTCCAGCAAAATGACAGCCAGAGAATGACAACGTCACTCAAACTGGTTACTAAGCTACAGTTTTTATCTCAGACACTAATAAAGCACATAGGAGTGTTTTGAAAGTAATGTTGAAGTGGAAGTGATGGGGTGGGGCAGTTAGAACACTGAAAGGGTCAGTCCCTAAATCATGGAAATGCCCTACGATGCAAACAAAGAAGACAACAGCTCAATTTCTCAGCTAGAGAACAGCGTTTCCTGACCGACAGCTATTGGATTGCACTCAGACAATTATGTTTTACACCACAGATACATGATGCTTGTTGCTGGTTTAATATAGTTCTTGCAAAATCTACCAATCCCAGCCCTGCAGGTACGGAACAGCCAGTAATAAAATGGCCTATCAGTTGCACTCACTTCTGAAGGAAGGCCGTGCCTTTTGGCAAGATGTAATACTAGATCTGAAACAGATGCTTATGCCAGAATACACTTTAACTCAAACACTAAAAAAAAAAAAAAAAAAAAAAAAAGGTGAGTATAAGGGAACCCAAATAAAATATATGTACACAATATAGAATATGCAAGCTATATTGTGCACTATGGACCTTTTAACGGCTTATGAGATACAGCCCACTTAAAGAATGTTTAGCCCAATATAATACTTTCAAAAATGATAAACTTTGGTGCTTATTTATTTTATTTATTTATTAAAATGATTATTGAGTGCGCAGTCTTTACCCAAAGGCCTCAATGCGCTCATAGAACCAACATATCCATTTACAGATATGTATATGGCGGCCCGCCCATATGGGCGCACGGGCGCCGCCCCCCCTCCCGCAGTCACAAAAAAAAAAAAGAATAAAAAAAAAAAAAAAACGGGCCCTTAAGAACTTTTATTCGGCTAAAATGTCATTTTGACATTTTAGCCGAAGTTCTGGCGGCCGTCTAAAGGGCGCTGCAGCGCCACCCCTCTCGCAAGTAACACACGTTGGAGCATGCTTGGACGTGTGTTACTGTTGCCAGCTGCCTGGTCTATTCGTATAACCGGACATGGGACGCCGGTACCCGAATAGCCAGTGGTTGGCTGAGGGGAACTGCCTATCAAAGCCAGTGGCTGTCTGATAGGCTTTTCCAGTCCCGCCCTCCGGCTCTCGGAAGTCTATGCCGGAGCGCAACAATCTGCGGTCCTTGCATTAGCTGACAGCCGTTTCAGCCAATCAGGTCCCGGATTCTGGTTTTCAGGAACTGATTGGCTGAGCTTCTCCAGGGCGGCAGAAGACATCGAGGGAGGACATGGAAGCGCAGGTAGGATTTATTTACAGGGAAAGGGGCAGCATGGGGCAATGGCAGCATGGGGCAAGTGGCAGCATGGGGCAAGGGCAGCATGGGGCACAGTAGAAGCATGGGGCAATGGCATATGGGGCCAGAGGCAACAATGAGCACAGGCCGGGCACAGTGGTGAAATTGATGGCACAGTACTGAATATGATGGCATGGCAGAGAGGTGAAATTGATGGCCAGTGACTGCATTTGATGGCATGGCAGAGAGGTGACATGATGGCAAGTGACTGCGTTTGATGGCATGGCACAGTGGTGAAATTGATGGCACAGTGGTGGCGTTTGAGGATGGCAAGTGGTGACATTGATTGCAAGTGACTGCATTTGATGGCATGGCACAGTGGTGACAATTGATGGGCACAGTGTTTTTGATGGCTGGCACATGGTGACAATGATGGCACAGTGGTGGCGTTTGATGGCAACCAATTAGTGACACAAGTGGTGACAATTGATGGCACAGTGCTGCAAATGATGCAAGCACATTGGTGCAATTGATGGCACAGTGACTGCATATGATGGCATGGCACATTGGTGACAATGATGGGCACAGTAGCTGCATTTGATGGCTGGCACAGTGGTGACAATTGATGGCAGTGGCTGCATTTGATGGCTGGCACAGTGGTGACAATTGATGGCACAGTGGCTGCATTTGGTGGCTGCACAGTGGCACATTTGGTGGCATGGCACAGTGGCTGCATGTGATGGGCCAGTGAGGCTGCAATATTTTTTTTTTCGTTTGCCCCCCCCAAAAATTTTGAGCACCAGCCGCCACTGATATGTATATGTATTTGATTTACCTATATAGCACTAAAAAGCTTTGGAGCACTTTGCAAAGCATCTAGACCAGTCTTGTCTGTCACTGACCCAGAAGAAGCTTATCTCCTACTGGGCAGACATACACGCAAGGGCCTGAATAGGGAAAAAAGGTATATAATATACCTGTAAATATCTAGAAGGTGAGAGAAAACCAGAGCAATTACATGGAACCAACACAAACACGAGGAGAACATACAACCGCCATGCAGATAGTGTTCTTGCTGGGTGCCAACCCAAGCACTGCACGGCAAGGGTGCCACCATACTGCTCAGCTCAGCCAGTGTTCTATCCATTACTGCTCACAACACTCTGCCCTGTCCCACTTGACACCATTTAAACATTTCCATCAGTCAAAAAATGCAAGGTTTGATTACTCTGGAGTACTATACTCATTCCTATAAAATAAAGGCCGTGATCATTTTTTTAATACTCATGTGCAGAGTAAATTAACCATTAAATAACAGCTGTTAACCAAAGGCAACACTACTCCAGTGCAGAATGTGGGCTTCTACTGTGATTGGCTGATGGGGGTTTACAGTTGCTCTTTGCACTTTAAGCCCTGGTTCACACTGATGCTACTTTGAAATCGTGCTTCTTTACTTGAAGTAGCGCGATTTCAAAGTAGCAAGGTCAGCGCGATTTCAGGTGCTACTTGATAGACATTTGTGTGGCTTCATACACAGATGTCTATAGAAATCGCACCTGAAATCTGCAAAAGTAGTGCAGGAACTACTTTTGCAAATCGGTGCGGCGACGCAAAATCGGTGTCGCACCTATTAGAACAGTGCCATTGCCGCCAATAGGCTGCGACTTGTCATGTGATTTGATCTCTCAAATCGCATTACAAATCGCTCCAGTGTGAACCTAGGCTAAAACAAATCTCTAATCTCAGCTTTTTCACATTTCCATTCGAGGCTCTGGCTCCGTTCAGCTCAGTCACTCTTCCACCACCTAGTTATCATCCGAAAACAGTCAAAATCCTTGATTCAAGCACAGTATAATGCAACAACAAAAAGTATTCACTTACAACAATAACAAAGAGATCGGTGTTCAGTTACCAGGTCCCTAACAAGAAGGGATGGCCTTTAGCACTCCAGGTGTTACTAAACTACATCTGCTGGAGCAGTGGCGGTCGGCGCTATGCGACTGAGAAACAGCTGTAAGGTTGGAAATAATAAAGTCTTTTCCTCGCTGTCTGCAACAATGTCCAAAACACTGGGTGACAGGTGTCAAGTCGTACTATTTTCACCATCTATTTCTACATACACCCCATAGAAATGTGTAACAATTCAACAATTAGTCCATGACCTTGCAAGCACAGACTGTCTGATTTTCAGTATTAGATGGCAGAAAGGCATTTGGAGATGGCTAAAGCCCTAAAATATTGTCTAAGCTACTATTTGTTAGCGTTAAAGTGTTTGTTTGTATTAACGTTTCTATTGCTTGATGATGATGCTTGCTGTCTTGGGAAAACAATAGCCTATTGGCTAAAAACTCCAACCTCCCTCCATTCCACAGCACAGAACTGTATTACATGTTACCCCATTGGCCAGAAGGCGTTTTAGGCCCCATACACACGATCGGATATATCCGATGAAAACGGTCCGCGGACCATTTCCATCGGATATGTCCGATCGGGAGTTTGATCCGATGGCGTGTACACACCATCGGATCAAATTCCCCGCCGCCGGACGGCGCGGTGCGTGGCGATGAACGCGGCGGTGAGTTGACGCCGCCGCGTACCGCTACGTCACCGCACCAGGAAGTAAAACACTTCCGCGCATGCGCCGAATCCATTCGGCAGCGGCGCGGCGGTGGTGGGAGCCGACATTCTGCTGGTAAGTGTACTAACCAGCAAACGGGCGGACAGATTCCCACCGGATGATTTCAAAGCTTGCTTTGAAATCTGTCGGGTGGAGAAATCTGTCCGCTAGCCCATACACACGAGCGGAGATGTCTGCTGAAACGGTCCATCGGACCGTTTTCAGCGGACATATCCCCTCGTGTGTACGCGGCCTTAGAAATTCTGTGAGGTAGACAGTCCTATAGCTGCAAACAGTATAATCAAACAGTTGTATTAAAGCAAACCCCCCATGCAAAAACACAATACAAGCGCTTTTGAAAGAAAAAAAAAAAAAAAAAAACAATATAGAGACCAGTCTGTACACTACTCAACACTTATCACACATATACAGTTATCTGTACAGTAAAGCCCACCTCACAAATTTAACTCAACATCAAATGTTCATTCCAGAAGTTTGCATAAGTCTCTTTTTAGCTCAATGAAGTCCCTGAGTTTACAAGCACTTTTTATTGAACTTGATGACTGCTGGCCCTGTCTGTGGTATAGCACTTTTATCTAAAGTACACTATATGGAAAAACGTTTGTGGACACCCAACCATCCTCTATGGCAGGAGTCTCCAAACTTTCTAAACAAATGGCTAGTTTACTGTCCTTCACACTTAGGGAGGGCCGGACTGTGGCCATTGATAGTAGAAGAGGTCCCAATGTCAGTGGGGATAAACAATGCCCAACCTTTGGTGTCAATCGGTGGAATTGTGCTCCATCGTTGGTGTCATTGGGAGTAATTGTGCCCTATCATTGGTGCCATTGGACCCTATTGTTAGTGTCATTGGGAGGAATTGTGCCTCATCTTTTATGCCCTTTTATTGGTGTAAATAAGGGGAATTATGCCCCATTGTTGGCATAAGTGTATGAAAAATAGTGCCTCATAGTGAAAATAGTGCCTCAAGGACTGAACAAAAGCAAGCAAAGGGCTATATCTGGCCCCCGAGCCACAGTTTGGAGACCACTGCTCTATGGCAGTGGTTCTCAGCTCCTGTCCTCAGGACCCACTAACAGGCCAGATAACTGAAACACATGCTCAGTGATTGCAGTGTTTTTAAGGACAGGGTATGAGTTGAGAGCCACTGCTCTATGTAGTTGTTAGGATACCCCATTCCAAAACCATGGTCATTATTGACCTCCTCCACCTTCAAGTCTGTAATAGCCTCCACTCTTCTGGGATGACTTATGACAATAATTTTGGAGTATCTGTGGGAATTTGTGACCTTTCAGCCAAAAGACCATCTGTGAGGTCCTGTACTGATGCTGGATGAAGAAGACCTGGCCTCATAATCAGCATTCTAATTCATCCAAAAGGGGAATATAGGACTGAGCCAAGCAAACTATGCAAGACACTTGTTTTTCTTCACACCACTCTCTTAATGGAGGTGGTTTTGTGTATGGGGACAGTCTTGTTGGAACAGAAGAACAATTTTCTAAAATGTTTTTGTATGCTGTAGCATTAACAGTACTCATAGGCCACGTACACACGATCAGACCGGTCCGATGAGACTGGTCCAACGGACCGTTTTCATTGGACCACCGCTGAAGTGGTCTGATGGTCTGATGTGCGTACACTCCATCAGTTCAAAATCCGATCGGGTCAGAACGCGGTGACGTAAAACACAACGCCGTGCTGAAAAAAACGAAGTTCAATGCTTCCAAGCATGCTTGATTCTGAGCATGCGTGGTTTTTTTGGTCGGATGCTTTTGTGTACTAACCATCGTTTTGGTCCGATGGACAGGTGTCCATCGGACAGATTTTAAAGCAAGTTTTAAAACTTTGGTCCGATGGACAACGGTCCAATGGGCCGTACACACCATCGAATTGGTCCGATGAAACTGGCCTTCAGGCCAGTTTCATCGGACCGGTCTGATCGTGTGTACGCGGCCTTACAGTACTCATTAATGGAAACTTGTAGGAGTGTCCATATAAATGGGAGTGCTTAATGAAAAGGACAAGTCCTACTAAATATATCTTAAAAATATTCCAAATATTAGACATGAGGCTCAATTTACAAAGCTTTAAGGGAAGAATAACGCTCTCTAATGCCCTGTACACCCGATCGGAATTTCCGATGTATAAAAAACCTTGTAGATGTTAACTACATCTACCAGATTCCATCAACTTGACATATGATTGGTTACCAAATGTAACAACTTTTTTCCTTTATTTTGTATTTGATAAAGCAGCCGCTACTTTTAAAGCAGAAAATACATCAAACTTTGATAGTGAAAATTAGATATTGATATCCGATCCAAAACAAAAATCTGAACCCATATTGATTGAAACATAGATGACCTCTTTTTCCTTTTTATATATATATTTTATATATTTTTTAAAGACAAATGGCTGTCTGCTCACTACTACATTCCATCAGTTTTGGGGCAGAACAGTCGATACCGTCACCTTGACTTCCTCTGGAAAGTTGTTCATTTATCAGCGGCTCCGAGTTACCACAGGTTGAATATAAATACAACACAACGTTCTATCAGGAAAACTGAGATCCTTGGCCACCGGCAGCACAAATAAAAAAAAAATAATAATAATAAACTTGTGATAGACAAATGTGTCTTGTTAGCACCAGCCAAAAAGCGCTTGACTTGTACTAATAACAGAAAGGCAATGTTGGTCACTATGGGTCCAAAGACGAAGCACCCTGTCACAGACTAGCTTGGAAAATTAGCAAATAATGTTTCCTTTCCTTGATAAATGGCAGACAGTTCCTGCTCACCAATCATTTTTTAACATTTTGATGCATGTCTACGTTCCCGCTGGAGGAAACTGAAAAGTTTACCGGCCCTCAATTTTCCGATGATGAATGGGCAGCTGTAAATGTGCGATTTCTATATGAGGTATAGTTCATTTTAAGCAATTCTAGTAAATGTGTGTCACTGATTAGGACAAATAGTCTGCTGGTACAATAGCGCCAACGCTATGTCTTATTCCTCAGACCTCTTTTCAGGCATAGAAAAGGGAAGAAACAAGGACAAAAAATAAAACGCGTCCACCGGTTTAAGTTTTTATTGACTGTCTCTGGGTGATAACCCTTACATAAAACCCATTATATCTAATACAGATGTTTTCAATATGTGAGTGGGTAAATACTGAGCCGCCGGGACCTTAAATTGTCCTGATGCACCTTCTGTGATAGTTGGTTCAAAGGCGGCCAATAAAGGGCACCAATTCATTTAATATTTCATGCAGGACAAGTAATACACCATTGTCAGCTTGATCAATGTGTTGCCAATAAAGAAACGTCAGTGAGCAGCTGCAGACTGGTCAGCAAAACAACAAAGAGATTGCAGGACACAAATAATGACAGAGATCGAGGAATAATGCTGGAAAGAACAATAATAAAACAGAAATACGGAAGCGCCAGGGCAGCAAAGCATTATGGACTCAAAGACTGCAGAAATAACGGGTAATGATGAATGACAAAAGGGCCCACTAACAATTCACAAATAATTCAGCAATATATATACAAGTGGCAAGTCTTTGTCATTGTGCCCTTTTCGGTGCTGGGGTCCTGGGTTCAGCTCTGACACACATCTACAAAAGACTTTATATAGCAGTTTGGCTCTGTGTGTTTCTCTGGATCTCTTCACTGTACTCAGAACTTCCTTCAAAAAAGTTTGGCAAAGTGACACTAAACCCACATCATAAAAAACTTTAAAAAAAATGCTGTATTATATGCTGTTCATACTCGCTCGCTATGAGAACTTTATTCTGCAAAAACCTGGTTGATCCTACTGCTCACTATCTCCCCCTTCTGTCCAAGTCCCCAATTCAACTAGGGATTTTGCAGATGAGTTTTGGCAGCTCTGCACATGCTCAGTTTTCAGTGAGTTTCTATGCTGAGTATTTCTTCCTTATGACATCTGAGCAGCCAAAGTCACAAGTGCTCAACCTGTGGCCCTCCAACTGTGCCTCTTCCTTTGGGAGTCAAGCTTGTAACCATAGGCGTGCGCACAGGGTGCGCCTGGGCACACCCTAATGACCCTGTGCTGGGCAGATTCCCCTGCTACTTGGCTGCAGAGAAAGGAACTGGGAAATCTCTGTCCTCAGTCCCTTTCTCTGTCTCAAAAGCGAGACATCAGGGGTCTGTTTAGACCCCTGATATTTCACCTAGGCCCCCAGGGGGCTCCAAAAAATAAAAAAAATAATATTGTAAAAAAATATACACAATTTAAAAAAAGTAATAATAAAAAAATAAAAAAATAAACTGACACCAGTCTCTGCCATTTCCACATCGTCCACTGCTCTACCGACACTGTCCATCGCCCTACTGCTTTGGGGCGCACACCTATGCGTGTAACTGTCAGCGGCTTGCAGTGCCTCATGGGACTTGTAGTTCCGCAACAGCAGGAGGGCCACAGGTTGAGCACCCATGCTTATGCCACGTACACACGATCGGTTCATCTGATGAAAACGGACCTACACACATTAAAAATACGATTGTGTCAGAAGGCGGTGACGTAAAACACAATGACGTGCAGAGAAAAATGAAGTTCAATGCTTCTGAGCATGCGTCAACTTGATTCTGAGCATGCGTGGATTTTTGACCGATGGATTTCCCCACAAACGATCGTTTTTTAACTATCAGAAATTTTTTAAACAGGTTCTATTTTTTTTCACGGATGGGAAAAAAACGATGGGGCCCACACACGATCGGTTCGTCTGATCAAAACGGTCCATCTGACTGTTTTCATCAGACGAACCGATTGTGTGTACAAGGCGTATACACAGTGGTAAATGACAACTCACTCCCTCCATCCTCCTCCATGCCCACTAACCAGCTTAACACAATTGGAGCGGGATATTGCATGTAGATTGATGGAGGCTTCATCTCCAGTGTCTGTTCAGGTGCAATTCAAGTTTGCCTTAATTCACACCTGAATTGGACCCAAACACGCACTGCATCCTTTTTTTCAATCTGGACCGCCCCAGACATTCCTCGTAGTACGTCACTACATTCGTGTTTGTGGCACCACGACAATTGTGTAACGTTAGTATGCAAGACAAGATCCTGGCACGTTATGACAAAAATCAGACACTCGGTTGGACAACGATCGTACCCTGTGTACGAGGCTTTGAGCCCCATACACACTATTAGATTTTCTGAAGATTATTGTCTTCAGATTAACCAAAACCATATAATATGAGGTCAAACCTTAAGAGTTTCAATTTGTATGCAATCAGGCAGGCCCTTGCACTACATGGTTTTGGTAAATCTGGAGACACAAATCTGCAGGAAAATCTAAGAGCATGTGTGGGCTTTAGACAGGACAATATTTGCATGGATTTTTGGATTGGTACTCAAGCTTTCTTCTACACTCCTATGACACCCCCCTAGTGTGTATGTAGAAATTGGCTATGCATATGTGTTATTACATTCTGCAGGCCAAGTCCGAAGACCAGGCAATTGAGGAAGGTTTAGGAAAAGCCTGGCGACCCATCTCTTAAAAAATAATTTAAAAAATTGCTAAGAAAATTCTATGGAAGAAGGCCTTTAATTTTTTAAGCCATGGTGCCCAGAGTGCTGAGAGTCGAATATGATTAAACAGATATATACAGTCAGGGCCGGCCTTAGGTGTTCAGGCGCCCTGTGCAAGCTAATCCTGTGGTGCCCCCCCCCCATCTTCACCCCTTGCCCCTGGTCACCTAAACATACACAAAGAGGAAAAAAATATTTGTAATATATTTTTTTTTCTTATGTTAAGTCCCTTATATCCTCCTCCCCTTCTGTTTGTAGGCTGGCTATAAAAAGTAAATACTTTTTATTTTTTATTTTCATCTGAAAAAGTAGATGCATGCAGGGCCAGGGGCTCAGTTTGACTTTCCGTGGACGGTGCGGCTTTGCATTTAAAAATGGCGCCGTCCGGCGCTTAGACGCCACTGCGCATGCTCCATCTGCCCGAGAATAGCAAAGCGGTTTTGGGCTTTCCTGAGTAGCAGCGGCACATGCGCAGTGTGCCTGTCGGGGTTGGCAGCAGCCATTTTTTTTTCAGGTGCCGCAGGTGATGCGTTGCTCTTCACCCAGTCCCAGGGCAGGGGGACCTGGCAGCGTGCAGGGGGACCTGGCAGCGCCTTCTGCTGTGACTCGTAGGAGTCGGACTCCTGTGATGATCATGTGAGTAACTGACTGGGACTCACATTCTGCGAGCTGTGCTGGCCGCACGGTGCCACGGTTGCCCAATGGCGCACAGCTCGCACACCCCAAAGACCGGCCCTGTATACAGTACATACGGTACTTAGTATAATATGAATATTTGAATGAATGAATGAATGAATGACTTGTATAGCGCAACGCATGCGAACTGAATCGCCTCTGGGCGCTTTTTCCAGCCAGTGTCTGCTTGGCTGGTGCGGTCATTTTTACCCCGTAGGATCATGACACACTATGGACACACAGTCATACACACATATATACATATATACTGGGTCAATTTTTGGACGATCCAATTTACCTACCAGCATGTCTTTATATTTATTTATATCCCTTTTTAAGATTCATGTATTGCAGCTGAAAAGCTAAACCCAAGTCTCAAAGGATTCGCCTAAATCATACGGTGGTAAGTAACGGGGGGTAAGTGGCACCGAACCTGGTCTGAAGGGGTTAAATAGAAACACCCCGGGGTACCGAGTGAATCCCAGCAACAATTCCTTGCAGACAGGCAGTACAATGTGTGCAGCGGGAACAAATGAAGTAGCTGTGAATTATGATGGAATAAAAATAGTATGATTTGTGGGAGGTAATTAGCAGTCATTTGCCCAGCGAATACAAGTTATTTGTTTAAAGAGCGCTGACCTATGAGACAGCCAGTTTGTCTTGGCTGTGATAGGAAGGGCTATTGACTTCAAGCTTGCGGAACGGTGTCATTGATAGAATCGCATTTGAATGCACACAAAAGATCGTTAAATTGGTCACTTCTCATGTTTCTCAAGTGGAATGAGAGCTAAACTGTGTCATGTGTTACAGGCCAGAAATCAAATGCATATGTTGCAAGAGCTGCCAGTGCTCAGCCCAATTATAGCTGGCTTGTAGACCCCGTGAACAAAAAAAAAAAAAAAAAACACTCGGTATATATTTTTTTTTTAATAAGGCAAAGAACAGCAAGTGAAGCAACCAATCAAAATTTAGTATTTTGTTTACAGCAACTAAAACTGATTTGATAATATTTGTTACTACATTGCTTTTTTATGCTGTTTTTTTATTTTCCTTGCATGTCCCCCTTAGATCTACAGCGACTGAACTTCCAAGTGCACTTGTAGTGCAAAGTGGATTTGCCTTTCGTAAATAACCCCCAATATCTGTTTTTAAAAAATCTTTTACGGGGTTGTAAAGGAAAAAATGTTTTTCCCTAAATAGCTTAGTTTAGCTTAGTGCTGTTCTCCTTCACTTACCTCATCCTTCCATTTTGATTTTAAATGTCTTTATTTCTTCTGAGAAATCCTCACTTCCTGTTCTTCTGTCTGTAACTTCACACCATAATGCAAGGCTTTCTCCCTGGTGTGGAGAAAGCCTCTTGAGGGGGGAGGGGGTGAGCAGGCAAGTCAGGACACTCTCTACTTTGCAGATAGAGAAAGGAGCTGTGTGTTAGTGGGTGTCCTGACACTCCTGCTTGCCCCCTCCCCCCTCAAGAGGCTTTCTCCACACCAGAGAGCAAGCCTTGCATTACTGTGTGGAGTTACAGACAGAAGAACAGGAAGTGAGGATTTCTCAGAAGAAATAAGGACATTTAAAAGCAAAATGGAAGGATGAGGTAAGTGAAGGAGGACTGCACTAAGGTAAAGGAAGCTATTTAGGGAAAAACATTTTTTCCTTTACAACCCCTTTAAATCTGTATAAAAGAGATCTGTAAACTTGCCTATTTTAAATCTGCTTCAGGCTGCTCACATGGTGCCACAGCTCCGGCTCCCCTTTGTCAGTGAGTGGCTGCTGCAGGGGAGAGGCGGGAGTGCTGACAACGGCTAGGGGAGCATATGTGCGAAGCTCCCAGAATTTAGAGCCGTTGACGAGCATTTCCTTACATAGAGCTGCAGGATCACGTGATTGGACCGAAGCGGATTAAAAATAGGTAAGTACGCATATCTTTTTTTAGGCAGGATGGGAGAAGGGGAGAGGGAACTTTTTTTAGGAATACAGTGGAACCTCAGATAGCGAGTAATGCGGTTAAGCATTTCGCAATACGAGCACTGTATTTCTAAAAATCCTAACTTGGTTTGAGAGTGTTGTCTCGCAAAACGAGCAGGATTCAGGCCAAAACGGTGTGCAGTAGCACAATTGGCCTGAGGTGGGGGCGCCAGAGCCGATCCGCGCTGGTTGGAAATGCAAAGAAATGCCCAAGGACAGCTCGAAACCCTGGAAAGGCTCGGGCCTTACCAGCCATTTCTGAGGCTCTCTGTTGCCCCCCGTCTATGGTCACATGTGGTATTACATGCCATTGAAGTCAATGCAGAACAAATTATTTTAATTTCCATTGACTTGGGGGACTCAACTTCTGATGGTGGGGTGGCTCTTGACACCTAATGTAAGGGGAGGGGATGCGCTGGACATCTAATCTTACAGATACAACCAGCCCCTTTGAGGGCAATCATAATGCTGATGCGGCCCACAATGAAAGTGAGTTTGACACCCCTGCTCTAGATCATGGGTCTTCAAACTCTCTAGGTAAAAGGCCAGTTAACTGTCCTTTAGGCTTTAGGGGGGACAGACGGTAGCCAGTGGGAGTAGAAAATACTCCAGCATCAGTGCCCCATCATTCGTTTTGAGGAAAATAATAGTGCCCCATTGTTGATATATTAATAAGAAGAAAAGTGCCTCATTGGTAAGGTGGAACAGTGCTCCATCTTTGGTGTCAGTGAAATAGTACCCCAAGGGCCAGATAAAGGCAAGCAGAGGGCCATATCTGGCCCATGGGCTGCAGTTTGGAGACCACTGCTCTAAATGGAATCATCATTCTGACATTATCTAGAAAGATCTCATTATTTGCAAATGTACAATTGTGTCAACAAGAAAAAAAATCTTTAGGGTTAGAGGAAAGAATCATTTGTGTGCAATTCTGTAAGATCAATTAATCAACTGCAAGCCTGGAAATCACTGTTATAGGACCAAGTCTAATTTTTGCAGCAGGTGATAATCGGATTGAGGATCCCAACAATAGATCAGACAATTAAAGATTTTAGGCGTGTTAATCTGGCTTGCTGCTCCTAGGAAGCTGTCCTTTGAGGACTCTATCATTATCACAGAAAAGAGACTACAGATATAATTGGATTAGGAGGGAAGATCGACCACTGGGGATGACAGCTGCCTGAAGAATTCTACCCTTTCAAGTGGGGTTATATAATGGCAGATGTGGTGAGGAGAATCTCGGGCCATCCTCTGCATCATATATAATGGCAGATGTGGTGAGGAGAAACTCGGGTCATCCTCGGCCTCATATTTAATGGCAGATGTGATGAGGAGAAATTTGGGTCAATCTCTGCATCATGTATAATGGCAGATGTGGTGAGGAGAAACTTGGGTCATCCTCGGGCATCATATATAATGGCAGATGTGGTGAGGAGAAACTCGGGTCATCCTCGGCCTCATATATAATGGCAGATGTGGTGAGGAGAAACTCGGGTCATCCTCGGCCTCATATATAATGGCAGATGTGGTGAGAAGAAGCTTGGGTCATCCTCAGCCTCATATATAATGGCAGATGTGATGAGGAGTAATTCGGGTCATCCTCGGCATCATGTATAATGGCAGATGTGGTGAGGAGAAACTCGGGTCATCCTCGGCATCATATATAATGGCAGATGTGGTGAGGAGAAATTTGGGTCATCTCTGCATCATGTATAATGGCAGATGTGGTGAGGAGAAACTTGGATCATACTCCTCATATTATATAATGGCAGATGCAGTGAGGAGAAACTCGGGTCATCCTCAGCCTCATATATAATGGCAGATGTGGTGAGGAGAAGGCTCGGGTCATCCTCGGCCTCATATATAATGGCAGATGTGGTGAGGAGAAACTCGGGTCATCCTCGGGCATCATATATAATGGCAGATGTGGTGAGGAGAAACTCGGGTCATCCTCGGCATCATATATAATGGCAGATGTGGTGAGGAGAAACTCGGGTCATCCTCGGGCATCATATATAATGGCAGATGTGGTGAGGAGAAACTCGGGTCATCCTTGGGCATCAAATATAATGGCAGATGTGGTGAGGAGAAACTCGGGTCATCCTTGGGCATCATATATAATGGCAGATGTGGTGAGGAGAAAGTCGGGTCATATCCTGCCTCTGAAATCACTATCCTTCATTCTACTAATAGTAGGAGGCAGCAACTCTAGCTAGGCCTCATATTGCCCATAGCAACCAGACTCCAGCTGCCATCTTCCAGTGCAGTATAGGGGAAAAAAAGCTGATAACTGGTCTCTATAGGCAACACAGCTACTTTCATTTGTATCACTTCTAGATGAGAGCTGGCACAGTAGGCCTAATAAAAACTTCAAGAGTCTGTTCCAGCACAAGCAGCAAAACAGTTAGAAATGCTGTTATTTATTGGCTGCGTTGTCTTACATTATCAGCTACAGGGCCCCATAGGTGTTTGTCACCCCTACACTAATGGCCAATCATATTCCTGATCTCATATCTTCTCTTGTGTGCTTTCTGTACGCAAATCTCATGTATACATTAAAATTTAAATCTTTATTGAGCTTGGTTTTCCTCATGAGAGCGTTTTGCAAGAAAAGCAAAATGTTTTAATAAATTTTGAGAGTAACCTTGAAGACAAGCAAAATATAAATTTTGCAAGTGCTTTGGATTACAAGCATGTTTCTACACTTAAAGGTGCCTCTCTTCTCTTTTAACGAATTATTTACAAGCTCGCAATGAAAGGTTTTACTGTACTTGTAGGAGAAAGTATCCAGTTCTCTTTGTGTTGCTTCCTTTATGTGGAAATCCTTTGTGTTTCTGCTAGTCCCCTTGCTTTCCTATTAAAAGATGACCACACTAAGCAGGAGAGCACACCATGGTGGGTTCTCTAGCTATGCTGGGAACTCAGTGTACTCTCTTCCAATAATCAGATTTGTCCTGACATGCCCCCGCTGCACAGCCATTCACTGGGAAGCTTTGTGTATGGCACTTCCATTTACTGTATACTTTCTTTGTACTGCTGTCCCCCCCCTAGCTCTAATGCAGCTGAGAACAGAGGGAATGTGATCACTTAAAAAAAAAAAAGGAAAAAATGGTATTTAATTTTTTTTTGATCTATAGAAAAATGTTTTGCCTTTCATTTCTATTTTAAACCGAATGGGTTGTTTTACAAGGTGATCGTTTCCAACCACTTTAATTTCCAATGATGGCGTTATAGTAGGAGTGATGTACTGTACAGCGTGAAATAACCCAAAGCAACCAATTTAAATTATTATTTGAAACTGAAATGTAATAGGTTGCCATGGGTTACACTAAAATTTGTTTTTCTAAAAAGCATCTAAATGCAATAATGATATAATAATATTATTAAATCATTATTATTATTATTATTGTATTATTATTATTATTATTATTATTATTATTTATTATTATTATTATTATTATTATTAATAATAATAATAATTAAAAAATAGTGTGTATTTGTAAATTTTATCACACGGATTTACAGTAAGACAATTCTCCTCCTCCAAGAATAAAATACACCCCATTCTGTTAAGTACTGTAAAAAAAATGACAGATTGATAAAATGCAACTTAGTGGCAGTATATTGCTGGCTGTGCACTGTGTAAAAAGAAGGCAATATACCATTAACTGGCAATTACATACACAATGATTGTTAATTCTTTCCTTAAGTGCAAGCTGCTTGAAAACTGTTATCTCTCTCTCTAATTTTTGACCTTCTTACAACAGGGTGAGGTGCGCTGGGAATACAAAAGACCGGTGGAAAATAGCTGGACATGTCATTTGTGACTCACTCTTTTAATTCACCGTGCTAATCAACTGAACTGCCACATTCTCCCAAGGTAATTGTATCTTTATAATTGTTGAAAAGGAGCAGGCAATGCAGAGCGGATAGCCTGGGATTGTCCTCCCTTTAGCATAATGAGAAAACTGCACCGTCAGTATTGGTTACTGTAAGCAGCTCTAAAAAATAAAAAAAGAGGACCTTATTTCAGCCTCTATTTACCCAGCACTTCAGATTTAAGTATGTTATAAAGCGCCTGGTTATCACACTGCTCTCTTGTTTCATTATCTAGAGGCCTTGTTGCCCTATGCTACAACTCATACCGAGAAGGTTAAATGTTACTGAAGCCTGGAACACAATATACTCTGATAGGAACCAGATGCCCACAAAACAACATCCCTCCCCTTTACACATCGTTCTGAAATGTACAGGTCACAGCCCTTACATGAACACATATTACTACATGCAAATGCCACTTCCTTTCACTTTAAAAACATCGAAATAATCAGTCCAATTGAATGTGCAATATGATGCTTCCATATCAAGGTGGAAGAGTGAAGACCTTTTTTTTTATATCAAGAACGCAATAGTGTACAGCAGGGGTCTCTATACTTTTCGAGCAAAGGGCCAGTTTACGTTTTTTCAGACTTCAGGGCGGCCAGATTCTGACCAGTTGGGGTAGAAAATGCTCCAGAGCCGAGCATTAGTGAGAATAAAAATGGCTCCAGTGTTGGTGGGCAATAGAAGGAGGAATAGTGCTCCATCATTGCCATTAGTCTAAGAAATAGTGCCCTATTGTTGGTGCCATTGGGAGGAATAGTTCCTCATATAGTTGGGAGCAATACAAGGGCCGGATGAAAGCTAGCAAAGGGCCACATCCATCCCTTGGGCCACAGTTTGGAGACCCCTGGTGTACAGTAACAAACAAGCAAACATCTTCATTGGCTTTCATTAGTATAAACACTAAAAGGCTGAATAATTTGTTGGCAACAGAACATCAGTGCCCTTTTTCATGATGATCATAAAGGACCAGTAAACCTAAAGGACAACTTGTAAGAAAAGAAATGACTGCACATCCAAGAATTCCGATGGCCTTTTATTGTTCAAAGTGATAACACCATAGACACCAACACGTAGACGCGTTTCACACAAACATCTTGTGCTTAATCATGATTAAGCACAAGATGTTCGTGTGAAACGCGTCTATGTGACCTTGTGTTGGTGTCTTTGGTGTTATCACTTTGAACAATAAAAGGCAATCGGAATTGCTGGATGTGCAGCCATTTCTTTTCTTACAAGTTTCCCACAGAGGCGGGCCGGGACTGGCACTCTACGAGACATTCCACCTGGCACACCCTGTGTACACGCCTATGGTGATTGTAGTATTCTAGCCTGCATCTCCCCAAGGTAATACTTAAAAGTTAGTGGGTCCTGAGGACTAGGGTTGAGAACCAAAGGCCTGGATTCTTTCCTAAATATACATATTATAACTGAGTACTAAGATTTGTAGGTAAAGTTGATCCAGGGCAAATCCGATTGCCTCTCGGGGGATCAGGAAGGAATTTTTTCCCTTGCGTAGCAAATTGGATCATGCTCTGCTGTTTTTTTTTTTGCCTTCCTCTTGATCAACTGTGGGTATAGGAGTTGGGTGTATGGGATTGTACTGTGCTTTTTATTTTGTTTGTTTATTTTTTTGTGGTTGAACTGGATGGACTTGTGTCTTTTTTCAACCTGACTAACTATGTAACTATGTAACCACTGCTCTAAACTAACTTGTATTTCAGATTTACTGGTCCTTACAGAATAGATAGATATAATTGTCAAAAATTGCACTGATCTAATAAAAGTTGAATGCAAACTTACCGGTGTAAACAAATCGGCCAGGAGCTCCTTTACAGAACTGTTTTGATTTGTACGAAAGTGTCACTTCGACCACTCCAGGAATGTGTCTTGGTGGGGTTTGAACTCTGATGGCGTGTGGGGTTATCAGCTGGAAAAATTACACAAAGAAAATAAAATTAAAACCTAAATCGTTAACAGAAACCTAGGTCATTCTTTTCCATACAAGGCAGCATACAGTTTATATACCAATTTATATCTAATATAATGGGCACCACCAGCACAAATACATCAGCATAATGCTGTCAAAACTTTAGTAAATGTTTCTTGGGGGGAAAATGTCTGTAAGTGATCCCTGAATTTGGTTCTCAGGAAAGGCCACAGGGCTTAATTTATATGAAAATTGTCTCCATATGGCCGCAAAATGCCTGCTGTAGTTACTTTTTTTTTTTACGAAAAAGCACTAATTGGTCAAATTGTGCTTAAAGGCCTATCGCAACATTCCACTAGGGGGCCCAGACGTTCCTTGGCTCTGTTTTCCAACTGTCCAAGCCTACAGCCACTTGCAAATTCACAGATTTTAAAAAAAAAAGGAGTTTGAAATAAATCCTCCTGATACAGCTTGTCAATTGAGTATCGACAGCTTGTTGGGAATCAGTAAGAACACGCTACATACAGTTCAAAGCCAGCTGATTCTCAATGCTTACCTCGCTCCATACCAACATGGTTCCAAATACCACTTGTAACCCATCAAAGAAGTTATCTCCTATAATGATGACCGTGGCTCCTCCCGTGGTCCAACCTTCGCTGGGACTGATCGCTTTTATGCATGGTGTAGCTACTTGTGCAAAGAGGGAACCGAGAAAAAAAAAAAAGAACAAAGAGGAATTTTAGTTTTTAGACTATTTCCTCCCCTACACTAAATCTCAATGCCAAATGACAAATCATAGGTGAAAAAAAAAAAAATTGAAAAAGAAGAAAATCAAATGCATGATTTTTTTTTTAATGTTTTTTGGGTTTCCGCTGAACTCTGTCTACATAAAATAAATAAAACAGCGCTCATACATCAGCATGGAAATGTATTTAAAGAAAACTGTTACATGTTTTATAAAGCAAAGGCCAAGTAGATTGCTAGCGAAACAAGAAAAATGGCTCAGTACGGCAAATTACGTGTCAAAGCAAATATGGCTATTACAAATGATTAAGCGCTGCGTGCATGTGGCATGGCGATTTATCTGCCTTACTGTACGGATCTAAGCACAGTCAATCACGGCCTTGTTGAGTGAAAATGGAAGAGCAAATGTTCGGATTTTTGATTCTTTATAAGCGGCTAATTGGGTTGGCGATTCTCTAAAAAAAAAAACGTGTCCCCGTCTTTTTTTTTCCCACCCATCAGCGATCTTTGCCTTTGGTTCAAATCTTAATTTTCCTCTGCCACTCTCTATAATTACTAGTTTTCAGTTTTCATGCATAGAGGATAACAAAAAAAAAATCAAAAGCGCTATATTAATACTTCTGTCAAAGGTACACATTTTACATCTAATATTGTTTGTCGACATGAATCCCTGGGCCATTTACTTGACCTCTTTTTGTCTCTGGAGTGTTCACATTTGCATGAGTTATTACAATGGTGGAGGAGCAGGCAGGCAGCAGTAGCGGGCGAAGCTCCAGTCACTCCAGGCTCACAGCAGCCAGTAAAACTGTGACTCTTCTCAGGCTGAAGGCTGCTCAGTCTCTGTGAGACTTGCTTTGTTCTCCACTTTGATCAGCCTTTCTTTTACACGGTGTTGACAGACCTTTTTTACCAGCTTTGATGGTCTTTTGTATGCTGACTTTCATGCAAAGGAGCAGATCCTAAGATATACACTTTCGCCTATTACCAGTGAAGTTCTGCTGCTCTATATCTCACCTGCAGGGGTTGGTTTTGACAGTGCTGTATTATTGATTGTCCTCAAGACAATCTAAATGCTCTTTTTGTTGTCGTTCCTATAGTTGTGTCTTTTGGTGGGCGCCAAGCTTGCTGACATCCATTTTTTTTTAGCCCGGGGACGAATGCTGTGTGTTTGTGTACGCTTGAAATAGGCTAAGTTGTTAGCACTATGGCTATAGGTAAAGCTAATATGGTGAACATGCTTCACGCCTCATTTAAATTCCACTTATTTTAACTGGAAAAACTCTTTCAAGCTCGTTAATTAGGAACTGCAAAGAGTACAGATATGCTGAAACGCACGTCAACCAATCATACTTCACTATTCTTCTGCTCACATCAAAGCAACAAAAAAATGATTTCAAAATCGGTTGTTTTTGAGTTACCACACTTTGCAGATTGTCCCCGCTTTCCAATTTTTTTTTCTAAACTCAACTGCCTGGAAACGACTAGCGAGAACCACAGGGTCCCCCTGAGCGCCACACGAAAATACCACGAAAGAGAACCAAAGAGCAAGACTCTTAGGTCCAGATTCATAAAGGCTTTACAACGGCGTATCTTTTGTACAAATGTGCGCCGTTGCATCTTTGCGCCGATTCACAAAGCAAGATACGCCGAAAAACATGTCTTCAGTCGTCCAACGTAATTTGCCTACGCCGGCGTATCGTGGGCGCATAGTTACGCTGGACGCATTCGGCGTTCCCATTATAAATATGCAAATGAGTAAGATACGCCGATTCACGAATGTAGATGCGCCCGGTCACTTCATATATACGCGATTTGCATAAGGCTTACGTCCGGCGTAAAGTTACCCCTGCTATAGCAGGTGCAGCTAATGCAAAGGTATGGGCCAGGGAACGACGCCGTAGAATTTTACGTCCCGTACGCCGTTTACGTAGTACTACGTGAATAGGGCTTTGCGTAAGTGACGTTCACGTCGTAGGCATTGCTCAGACGTGTCTTAGGGAGTATATGCGACGTGATTCTGAGCATGCGCGCACATGCCCAGTTCGACTGGCCATTCTTTAGCATGGGGTCACGCTTAATTTAAATAGAAGCCGCCCACCTCCTTCCTACTTTAAATTACGTGGGCTTACGCCGGCCAATTTATGCTACGCCGCCAGCAACTTACGGAGCAAGTGCTTTGTGAATTCTGCACTTGCCTCTCTATGTTACGCCGGCGTAGCGTAAAGAAAATACGCTACTCCCGCCTAAAGAAGCGCCAAATCTACCTGAATCGCCTTTCACACGGACGGCTGTTTTGTCGCAGTTAAAAGCATGGAAATGTTCTGTGAAATTCAAGGCTCCAGGCACTGCGATTAGCTGCATTTGTACATTGCGATTACATGCTGTTACACGCGGCCGCATTTAGCTGCAGTAGTCATTCCCATAGCAAGGGGCCTTAGCGGTGGATCACATTTTTCCTTGCATGTGATTGGATGATGGAAGTCATCAGAGCTTCTACTCATATACTAAGCTCTGGAGCAACTGCTCTCACAGAGAGCCACTACACTTTGCAAAGTGCACAGTTTATTTTCCTTTAGTAAATCAACCCATATGTGTACATGGACACACTGGGGTTGATTTACTAAAGGCAAACAGACTGTGCACTTTGAAAAGTTGCTACAGAGCTTAGTATATGAGCAGAAGCTCTGCTGACTTCCATCATCCAATCATGTGCAAGCAAAAATGCTGTTTTTTCCGGGGGTTTTTCTTGCATGTAATTGGATATTCTTTGCAAAGTGAAACCTTACCTCATTTACTAAGCTCAGCCGGAACTGCATTTGCAGAGGGCAACTAAACTTTGTAAAGTGCACAGCCTTTTTGCCTTTAGTAAATCAACCCCCATAGGCTTTTATGGAGTTGAGTTTAGGAGGTTTGGCAAAGAAAGCGCCAAAAGCTCCAATACTCAAGTTTATGGGGGTTGATCTACTAAAGGCAAAAAAGACTGTGCACTTTGCAAAGTGCAGTTGCTCCAGAGCTTAGTAAATGAGCAGAAGTTCTGTTGACTTCCATCATCCAATCGATGTGCAAGCAAAAATGCTTTTTTTTTCCTTGCATGTGATTGGGTGCTCTTTGCAAAGTGAACCTTTTCCACATTTACTACACTCTGGAGCAATTGCACTTGCAAAGGGCAACAGTCTGTTAGCTTTTAGTAAATCAACCCTTTAGTTTCAATGTTTGGCCTAGGCTGCAAAGAGAAATGACTGGTTGCTATAGGTTACTGACCACTGTTATAATATATTATCCTCAAGGTTATCCCTAGTGTGATTCAATCATACATGTACAGAGAGCTCTGGCAGGAAGGTGCTCCTTCTGTAGCTGTGGCTAATCACCATTAGCCATTATTGTTTAAACCCCCCCCCCCCCTCCCTACAAGCCCCCTTCCTTTGTTTGCTTTGACGCTGGACCAATGGAGGTTCTATTTGCTCATTCCACGTGCATACCCCCGCTGCAGCAGAGGAGCAGAGCACACACTGAGAACCTGCCCTTAACTAGCGCTTGTTGACTTCATGCTAATAAGTTCATACAAATTTTCATTTCTGAGGCTTCCAAATGACATTTGCTTTTCTTAATTGCATGGAGAGCATTTGAAAAGGATCAGCTCTCTAAAGACTGACAAGTCTCCTCACTGGGAATGACCTTCATCAGCACTGCCAATTATGGCAAATAATTCTCAAAAAAAAAAAAAAATTACAGTAAACAAATTTACTTTGGAAGTGAAAAAAGGGGGTAAAAAAAAAAAAAAAAGCCCTCTCTTCGGATCTATGGCAAGCACAAGGAGCTTCTGCTATCTAGCAGCTGGGTCCCAGTGAAAACACATATCTTCAAGGAATGTCTAGAGCTTGTGACTGGGAAACACAGAAGCCGCCTGAGCGTGGACCTAATGCCAGCCTCCTTCTGCCTGTATTTGCATACATTTCAATGCACATATAGAGAAGGAACATGTGTTCAATGGGGACCATAGCAAAATGAATTACACAGACTGAGTGAGGGGATTTAATGATCTACGGGCACAATAAACAGATGATAAAGAGTGGGCAGTAAGCAGCAGCAAAAGGCAAACATTTCCCCTTGCCTTGTGTTTTAGGCGTTGGGAAAAAAAAAAAATATGCAACCCACACACATGGATAACTACAGCGCTGGCTGATCACAGACCCTTTCAGGGAATGCCACCAAGAGATCATTAAAATTCTGGAGCACCTAACCATTACCGGTGTGTTTTTGCTAATTAAGAAGGGAGTAGCTTTGATATCCTGTAGGTGTCGCCTGCTCGTTTGATGCTCATTAATTACCTTCAACGCGTAGATCTGTAATATTTTATTCGCATTGTTGTATATGCTTCCATAGTAGTGCAAAGCATGTATGACTGAGGGATGTATTAAATAATGAGCATTAAGCTGCATTAACCCATAGCAACCAATTAGGAATGAATGCTATGGGGATGATTACTGGCAAAGAAAAACTGTTTCAAACTGTTTCAAACTTTCAATAATTGGTCAGGCTATACAGTAATGTCACCATCAGGCCTCGTACACAAGACCGAGAATCTCGTCGTAAAAGAAACATCGTTTTCCTTGACGAGTTCCTCGTCAGGCTTGTCGAGAATTTTGACAAGCGTTCCTTGCGTACACACTGTCAAGACAAAATCTCGCCGTTCTCAAACGCGGTGACGTACAACACGTACGACGGCACTATAACGGGGAAGTTCGATTCCACTGGTGCCACCCTTGGGGCTGCTTTTGCTAATCTCATGTTACTGCGTGTTAAGTAAAAGTTTGGTACGAAACGATTTGCGCTTTTCAGTCTGTTACAGCGTGACGAATGTGCTATCTCCATTACGAACGCTACTTCTACCGAAGGTGCGCTCCCGTCTCATACTTTATTCTGAGCATTTACGCGTTTCTAAGCATGTTTCTTGTCGTAAACCAGCCCGACGAGAAACACGACAAGGAAATTGAGACTCCCGACGAGAAAAAAGAGAACTTGTTCTCTTTTTTTCTCGTCGAGATCCACAACAGTTTTCTCGACGAAAAACATACACACGACCGTTTTCCTCTGCAAAAAAGCTCTGTCACCAAGTCTCTTGATGGTTTTTGTCGAGGAAAACGGTTGTATGTTTACGAGGCCTCACAATTTTTTTTCCCGCAAAGCTAAAAATTCAAATGTCGTCTTTGAAAGCATCAACAATGTTTCCAGCATTTGTAGGATGCACAAGGTGTTATATTAAGGTGAGTTTGCCAACACTTGTGGTCTACTTGGGTCCTGCAAGACCCTGAAATGTTGGTAATGAAGCCAGGTCCCTCTGTGGCCACTCAGGACCCCCTTCCTCTCGGGAATCGGTTCACCCCTAATTTAAGGTGGTCATCTTTGGGAATTTCTGGCTCAGGAAGCTCCCCTCTCATTGGGGGTAACTTGGCGTTAATGGTGCATGCCCCTTATTGTAGCACTGTGGTAGTTAATTTAAGGTGGTCATCTTTGGGAATTTCTGGCTCAGGAAGCTCCCCTCTCATTGGGGGTAACTTGGCGTTAATGGTGCATGCCCCTTATTGTAGCACTGTGGTAGTTTATTGAGTCTTCCTGTCAGATTGTATCTGCTTGCCTTTATGGAATGTATGGGCACACAGATACACTGACAGGTCTGTAGGAGACCTGCATGGCACCAGGGATCTGTAATGCTTTAGAGGCTCCAGGGACAAAGAAATTATAAATGAACATTTTTTACATGCAAAAAAATGTGCATTTATTATATTTTATTAAAAGGTGAATTTATCCTTTAAGATCAGGTTGCCTGAATCAAAGCTTAAAGTGTTTGTTACCCCAACACTTAATATTCCTGATATGTGATTGCTGTACCATGTACTTGTGTGAGAAAGTATCCTGTTCTCTTTTTATTGCTTCCTTTATGTGAAATCCCTGGTGTTCCTACTAGTCCCCTTGCTTTCCTATTAAAAACTGACCACACTAAGGAGAGACCAGCTTGGTCAGTTCTCTAGCTGTGCTGGGAACTCAGCCTGGTCTCCTCCAATGATCAGACTTGTGCTGACATACCCCCGCTGCACAGCCATTCACTGGGAAGCTTAGTGTAATGCTGTTTCTCCTCCCTTCTGCTCTTATACAGACAGCTAAGAACACAGGGAATGTGATCATTTATTTAAAAAAAAGGGAAAAAGGGTATTTATAATGTTTTCTATACAAAATAGTTTTGCTTTTCATTTCTATTTTAAACTGAATGGGTTGTTTTACAGAGTCATCATTTACAATCACTTTAATGTGATTGCAAAGTCTTGTTTTTTTTCCTAGAAAAATAATAAACATGTTATACTCACCTGCTCTATCACAATGGATTTGCACAGTGCAGCCCGGATCCTCTTCTTCCTGGTCCCTCTTCTGTGCTCCTGGCCCCTCCCTCCTGTTCAGTGTCCCCACAGCAAACAGCTTGCTATGGGGGCACCCGAGCCGAGGTACAGCTTCCGGTGTCCATTCAGACATGTAGCCCTACCCCCTCTCGCCCCTCTTCTGTGCTCCTGGCCCCTCCCTCCTGTTCAGTGCCCCCACAGCAAACAGCTTGCCATGGGGGCACCCAAGCCGAGGTACAGCTTCCGGTGTCCATTCAGACAGCTCCCCTGATTGGCTAGCTGACTATTGACACCAGTGGGAGCCAATGGTGCAGTTGCTGTGTCTAAGCCAATCAGAAAGGAGAGGTTTGGATGGCTGAGACACTCGTGACACCGCTGGACAGAGAGGGACCTCAGGTAAGTATTATTGGGTCTGCTGCACACAGAAGGCTTTTTATCTTCTGCCTTACATCTCCATTCAGATCTGGTGTCCTTTTCTAATTTTGAGGCGATGGTTGTTTTAGCCTTATAGAGCAAAAAATCAGCTTACCGTATTTATCGGCGTATAACGCACCCTAACTATAAGAGGGAAATTTAAGGAAAAAGACTTTCCACAACCCTCTGTGTATAACACGCAGGCACAGCTTAGCCTCTATTTTCAGGGTAAAAACGTAAGTATTATACACCAATAAATACAGTATATATGGCTGCCCAGTGTTGCCATCTGGTTGCCGTTGGTTACTGCCCATCAGCTCCCCGTGCCCTTTTGATTTTAAACAAAACCAGCTGGGATATTTATACCCTCGGCTGCATGATAAATCATAGAATGCCTTATAAATAGATTTTATTTAATAGATTTTTTTTTATTTCATTCAGATCAAGTATTTTATTAGTAAACATCCTCACGATAGCGGGTCTTGATTAATCATCTCGGGGTCTCAAGAGTAATATCACAGAATTTGTCACCTTTTTCTGAATTCACAATATTGAGACACTCAAACAGGCCTAATCTTGCCTCATGAAGACTCCTTTGTTCTGCCTGCTAAAATGTCTTGTAATTGTGCTTAGGATGTCCAGATGGCTGGCAGATACTCCAGCTGATAGGATTATACCTTTTACCTCTCCTAGGGCCATCTGTTCTCTTTAACTCACTAAAACCCTGCAGCCTGGATTCAGTTGTCGTTATTGCATAAAACTAACTGCATTACAAGTACTTGGCATGCAAATCACTTCTGTGCTGCAGGCCTGGTGCTGCCACGATACAAGTTGCTTAAGGTTTATACAGTTTAGTAAGTCATTTCTGGAAAAAGTGACAAGAAAAAAAAAATACAATATTGTAAAATAACCTATTTTGCAATGCCAACGAAGGGCCTCTCTCTGTCTCTCTCTCTCTCTTTTTTTTTTTTTATGTTCTTCATTTTTACTACTGCAATAATTTGCCATGCTATTGTGAAGACGGGAGATTTTCCATGGCAGCTGTCCACTGAAGCAGCAGGGGGAATTAGTCTACTTGGAAATGATTTGGGTTGGAGTGTATATGTACTGCTGGCGAACATTAGATTATTGGATAATGAGGTGTTAGCAGGAAAGGGATGCATGCAGGTACATATACAGAACATTAGCTGAATAAAAAGAAAAAAAAAAGCTTTTTATTTACGCATGCATGGGGATTTCAACTTAGATTTTTGTTTGTAACTACTCTCTAAAATGCCATGGACACAATTGTAGGAAGAAAAAAAAATATATATTGTACAAATTGTGAAAGACATGTTCCGCTTTTACTGTATTTGCTGGTTCGGTAAATGTTTTCCGATGTCCAAATTGATTTATTGACATTAAAAACAGAATAAAGAATCCCCTTCTAAAAATATAGTGGAAAAGTGGTTGAGACATGACTCAGAATGTGGCACCACTTCCAAATATAAGCAAAGAAAAAAAAAACCAAGAATGAACATAGACTTTAAATTGGTAGACCCAAGATGAAAAAGAGAGAGCACTTAATATAAATCCAAATTTAACAAATATCATCTAAAACATATTAAGATCGAATATTGAAATACATATCAAAATTGTATGGTGTAGTCCAACCTAGGTGAAACCCTTGAGAAGCCCTGTAGGTAAGCCCATAGATATGATGGAGCTGGTACAAGGTCTTACATATCAAGGCCTGATACATAAGACCTTCTACATATACCAGCTTCAGAGTCCACCATATCCAGGGCTTTTTTCCCTGCAAACAATAGGTGCTGCAACTCAACCACGACCCCCCAAATCCCCTCCACCCACATACACCCTCCAAATCACATCAAATAGTGGGTGTGGTCGGTCAAATTTCACGACCAGTAGAAGGGTCCTAAAGGGGCATTAAATACCAGGATTGCATTACATACAGAGTGCAGAGTTCATGGGGGGTTACACACAGAGTGCAGAGTTTTCACTTGTAAACACAGAAACTGGACTTCTGTGTTTACAAGTGATAGTGTGAGCAGGCACCAAAGGCCATTGAGTTCCACCAAGTTCCCCCTGATAAAAAGCGCTGAGCATATCTATGGGCTTACCTACAGGGTTTCTCAAGTGTTCATATAGGTTTTACCTAGGTGGGGCAACACCATACAATTTTAAAATGTATTTCAATATTCAATTTTAATATGTTTTATATGATGTTTAATAAATTTGGGTCTACCAGTGGCTACCGATTAAAAGTCTATGTCCATTCTTGGTTCTTTTCCTATGCCCTTTGCACTCTGTGTGTTACCCCCCTGAACTTTGCACCCTGTGTGTTACCCCCCTAAACTCTGCATCCTGTGTGTTACCCCCCTGAACTCTGCACCCTGTGTGTTACCCCCCTGAACTCTGCACTCTGTGTGTAATGCAATCCTGGTATTTAATGCCCCTTTAAGACTCTACTACTGTTTGTAAATTGTACCCACTATTTAATGTGATTTGGAGGGTGTGTGTAGGGTAGGGGTTTTGGGGGGGTCGTGGCAGTTCCAGCACCTATTGTTTGAGGAAAAAAAGACCTGGATATGGTGGACTCTGAAGCTGGTATATGCAGAAGGTCTTACGTATCAGGCCTTGATATGTAATACCTTGTTCCACCTTTAGAGTCCATCATATCTATGGGCTTAACTACAGGGCTTTGACCTAGGTGGGGCAACACCATACAATTTTAAAATGTATTGTAATATTCAATTTTAATATGTTTTATATGATATTTAATAAATGTGGATTTTTATTCAATTGACTGCTCTCTTTTTCATCTTGGGTCTACCAGTGGCTACCGATTTAAAATCTATGTCCATTCTTGGTTCTTTTCCTATCCCCTTTGAGAAGTCACAATTCTTGATGACCTTAAGTAAATTAATAATTTAACGCCCCTCCCCCCCCTCTAAAAAAAAATAATACACAGATTGAGAAAAAAAAAACTGCAGTGAATATGAACAACGTCGGGCCTTGCAATTGTTTTTTGAATATGCAGATCACTCTCAGGAAGCTACGAAGTAAAAACTATGCAAGCATGTTGGCATGCCCTCGCTTTTACCTACGTAAGATCAGACCAACCCAAATAGATGTAGAATTCACAAAAGAATTGATTGTTCTGCTTCCTATCTATAATCTCATCTTTTGCAGTGGTGAGAAAAACAAAATTATCCACAGTAGTCCCTTGAGACAGAGCAATTTTTACTTTCTATAAGGTGCATGTGGCAATGTTAAACTGAGTCAGATTTTTTTTTTTTTTTAAAAATCTGCTTAGAGTCAGATAATCATTTTTTTTTTTTTTTTCACACAGTTTACAAAAATAAATACTTATGTTTTGCTATGATTATAGTAGCTCATTAGAGGGAGGCAGAGCTTGGACCTCTCCCAATGCCTAGCACCATGGGCTTGAGCTGTTTTACTTGAACCTATAATGTTGCCAGTTCTCTCTCTCTAGGGAAGAAGACGACTAGGGGAGAGGATCCAACCTTCTTAATTGTGAACCTCATTAGCGCTGGTTGCTAGGCAAAACATACACCTACCTTCAGCACATATGAAAGGGATAAACAATACGTCATAGACCATAATGACTTTTGTGCTCAGGGCAACCTCTAATTATTATATTTTGTTCGCTTTTGCCTTAGTCATTATTGCTGAAAAACAAATTAGTTTATTTTTGCGCAAGCACAGCAGATTGTAAATTGCGCTCTTATTTTGATATCTAAATTATATTACACATAACAGTGATTATGGTGCGATTTTCCAGAGACAAATTGCACATAATTCTGATGATGAATTTTACTTTGAAATAGATGGTTTGCGCTTTGACTTGGCTGACCGCTATTCTTCTAATTTTTGCAGGCTTGAAACACAAAATATTCCAGCTTGCTGGAAAATGTATACGACAGATAGTATTTTTTTTTAATCTAATGCCGCGTACACACGATCATTTTTCGGCATGTAAAAAAACGATGTTTTTCAGCATCTAGAAAAAAATTAATTTTTCTAACTTCTTCATTAAAACAACGTTGCCTACACACGAATCGTTTTAAAAAAGTGCTCTAGCAAAGCGCGGTGGTGTACAACACGTACGACGGCACTACAAAGGGGAAGTTACATGAGGATGACGCCACCTTTGGGCTGCTTTAGCTGATTCTGTGTTAGTAAAGGACGATTCACGCTTTTCTGTCTATTTCAGTGTGATGAATGTGCTTACTCCATTACGAATGGTAGCTTTACCAGAACGAGCGTTCCCGCCTCATAACTTGCTTCTGAGCATGCGCAGGTTTTTAACGTCATTTTAGCCCACACACACACGATCATTTTTTACAACCCGAAAAACGACATGATTTAAAACGTCGTTAAAAAATGCAGCATGTTCGAAAAAAAAAAATTGTTTTTCAAAACCCGAAAAATGATGTGAAGCCCACACATGATCTGTTTTAAATAAAACATTTTTTAAAACGTTGTTTTTTTCGTGCCGAAAAATTATCGTGTGTACGCGGCATAAAAGATGTTTGCGGCCAATAATTAATTTTCATGTGCTGCAGGTTTACAATAAAAGATGAAACCTTTATAATAATACTGGAGTTAAAGTCTGCCCATGTACTTATAATAAAAAAGAGATTAACCAAAGCATCATCCAAAATGTGTAAAAAAAAAAAAAAAAATGCCAATTACTTAGGATACAAGAAAAAAATAATTTGGTAGATTTCTCCTAGCAAACACTCTTCCATCTGCAGTACAAGGGCCCAGTGACAGGAAGTTGACCTCATTGGGCCAGATTCAGGAAAGGTTACGCTGGCGGATCGAGTGATCCGCCAGCCTAACTGTGGCTTTGAGCCGGCGTTTCTGTTTTCTGTAACCAGAAAACAAGAAACGCCGGGTTGAAGTTCCGATGCGAGCAGCGTAACTGAGTTTCGCCATCGCATCGTTACTTCAACTTAAAAATGGCGCCGGGGGCGTTCCCGCCGATTTCCGCTCAAAAAATATGTTAATGAGCGGAAATCGGCAATTCACGATCGAAATCCGGCGCGACGCAATGACGATACGACGTTTCCGGACGGGATACGCGGCGCATAGATATACCTACATGGGGTTGGAGTATCCTATGTTAGGTATAGGCGTCGTCATCGCGTCGGAAAAAAAAAAAAAAAACGTCGCTTGCGTAAAACGGTCATGAATGGGAATGTGACGTCATTGACGTTCATTCACAGATTTTGGAGCATGCGCACCGGGATGTTTTGACACTCGACGCATGCGCAGTACGTTGGCGGCGGGATCGCGCGTAGTTAGCATACTACACGCCCCGTACCCGCGACATTTGAATTCCGCCGGCTCATTTGTGATGCGCTGCCGCAACTTTAGGAGCAAGTGCTTCGTGAATGACAGCACTTGCTCCTAAAATTTCGGCAGCGCAACGCAAATCAGAAGCGTTACTCCAGAGCAAAGATGCTCTGGAATACGTGAATCTGGCCCATTGTAAATTCCTTTGTGATTTGGTCATGTGTTTCTCAACCATTTATTAAGAATGTACCTCTTCTCTGTGACCACAGCAAAAAAAGAAATATCAAATTAAATGAAGCTGCAAAAAAAGCTGAAGCCAAAAGAATAAAAAAAATATTGAATGATTTTAGAAAAATGAGAAACGGGTTGGAAAATATCTGAGCTGAAAGTAAATAGAATAAAATGGCTGTTAGATTTTTTTTTTTTTCACTTTTCAAGTCGGATCTTCAGTGTGCTAAAAATGATGACATCCCCATCTGTCTGTTGATCAATGAACTGAGGTGACAAAATAGATGTAATCATGTAGTCAAAATAAAGTTTGATGTATAAAAAAAAAAAAAAAACATTGCAATGGAAAAAAAGGACATGTAAATGTATGCCTACCATTTTCCAGATAAGATGGAGCCGTACCTTCTGAGGGGTCAAGGCGGCGTGCCCGCCTTCCGTGTTTGGAATTGTTGTGTACAAACATGTTGTCTGAGACAGCCAACACATGGCCGTCCACATTGACTGTTGTTGATACAACAACCTGAAAAAGAAAAAGAAATAGAAATGTTGCGCTTAGAAACGGTCAGGCAATTTCAGTAAATCGCCACATTAAGCAATCAACCACATATTAAACAAGATATTTCATGGTTACACAAAACTCTATGATTCCCTTAAAGGATAAGTTCACCATAATCGGGGTGTAACATGTAACATGTTATGAATGCACCGACCCCCGCACCTCCCTGATCGCCGCTGTGACAGCTAGCGGGGTGCTTCTCCTCCCGCTAGCTGCCTTTTTTTTTTTTTTTAAAGGTGGCCATACAGGGCTCCGCCCACCCAGCCTTGCCACTCATTCACAGCGCTCTGTGAATGGAAAACTACAAGGTCCATCAGCCTTTGCGGCTGTTGGCTTGAAGTTTTCAATGAACTAACACAGTGATGTGAGCACCGTGGTAGTTCTTTATTCTTCCTGTCAGCATGTATCGGCTTCCTCGTACAAGTTACCAGAAAGGAGATACACTGACAGGTCTGCAGGAGACCTGCATGGCATCTAATGGTGCAATGCTTTACAGGCTACTGCAATAAAAATTAATAAGTGCACATTTTTCTACCTGCAAAAAAATGTGCATTTATAATTTTTTCTGAAAAGGTGAATTTATCCTTTAAAGTAAACCTGAACCCAAATAGTGGAGATTTACTATTTTACAGGGAACATCTAGTAATGTTTCTTGAGCCTAAGGTGTACACTAAAAAGGTACCTTTTGTTTTTAATTCCTCCAGAAAAATAGCAGTCCACTTCTTGTGCCCAGGGACTCCAGTACCTTGAGCCTCGTAACTGCATTTCTTCAGGGTGAGATCTTATAAGTCCCTACGCTTGTTTCTGGTCTCATGAGATTTGGTGATGTCACTACTGTTCTCCTTACTGTAGTGGAAGCTGTACCTGAGGACCTGCACTCCAGGATCTCCCTGCTCCTGCTTCATTCATTCCAAGGTTCTGTAAGTTCTGAACATTTCCTGCTATTTCTTGAATTTTCCCCACTAGTCATCAGGAGGGCCAGCTCTGGTATGTGAAAGCAAAGCCCTGCCTTTTACCAAGATGGCTACCTCCACACCAAGACACAGTGTAGAACAAGGCATGGTGAGTCAATAATCAGCTGCAAGGAGGCCGCAAGCAATACAGGTTACTTGTCCCTTGTCTTCTGTTTGTTTTTTGGGGAAATACATCCATGTGGCAGGTCCTATTTGATGCTTTGGGATATAAGGATGCATTCCAGCGAACACAAATACTTAAAACAGGGTTGTGAAAAGGATAGGAGGATTATAACGGCGCCAATGACAAATCACAAAAAATATTTGAAACAAAATGAAAGACTTGTCTTTCATTTTGTTTCAAATATTTTTTGTGATTTGTCATTGGCACCGTTATAATCCATCTATCCTTTTCACAACCCCGTATCATTCTATAAGGATTAGGTGCCATATCTAATAGAGGACACACCAATCACTTCTTTTACAAATACATATGTGATCTTTTTTGATACACATGTGGAAACCATCACCCTAACAAAGTAGCAGGGATTTTTGTATTACTAGATTGGGCTAGCATTGCTTTGCATGAAAATTAAACTTTATTCAGAACTGTCTTATTATTTATCAACAAAAGAATTGTGATTGGACAAATTGCTTTAAGTTTACTGTCCGTGTATGAGGCCTTCAGCCAAGCAATCTGCAATGGGAAATTGACTAAACATAGTAAACCATTTAGCTACTGGAAAGTCATCTGGATTGGACAAATGTCATTTAGAATCATCCTAGTGAGCTAAAATGCCTAAGGAGAAGCTCAATGGACCGGTAATATGTAGCCACATTTTGATGGACTGTCATATAATAGGACCACAAAATCACATTAAGCAGAGGTGGACATGTACAGTTCGGTAGTCAGTCACTTCATTCTAGGAGCAAGTAGCCGTTTTTAAGGAATTAGGAAAAATCGCCATCCATTGGCAACAACAAAGGTTAAAAAAGTTTGGCCCCAGCTCTCATTATTCAGGTGGATTTTGTTCTGAAGTGCATGGTCCACCATTTTCAAATTATATATCAATATAGTTTACTAAATACTTATTACGATCAGTACATTTTTGGCCTTCTTAAAGCATACAGGTCGATGCAAAAACAACATAACCTGGTTGGTATCAAGGATCTGCTCTGTTCACTGAATGTTCAGATTGCTTCTTTATGAATGAACAAGAAAATTCTGCTACGAATCAAAACATTCTAGCTACCGAACATGAATCTGAAGTCTTTCTATTACTGTCAAGGCTTCTGTCAATTCTTTTACCGACCAGTAATGATGTTTTTGCATATGAAAATCTTGAATGGGAAAATGAATAGTGAAAGTGTTTCCAGGCCCTGAAAAAAGTATCCATTCTCAAGTTCATTTGGATGGTGATTGACCTTGGTATGTCAATGGAATTTCCTTCTTTATATGAGAGTGAAAGGGTTCTATTCTTGCTGGCCAGGTTCAGAGTGAGGCCATAGAATAAATGATGGATAGGGTGCTCTTATACTCCAGCTGCCGCAGAGCACAGCGCGCATTTACACATCGCAAACCTTGTTAACAAATAACACCTCCAGTACTGACTTCATGACAGTCATCCTCCCTCTTCAGAGCCGACCAGACCAGGCATGGAATTTACATCTTTCAGCAAGGTTTCATTTTTTGTTAACTTAACTAGATGATGTTTTTTTGGGACTGTTTTTTAGGGTTCGGATAACTGAAGCCAAAAAATGCCCTATAATAGTTATATACACAAGGGGCCTCCAAATTACAACCCTCCAGGTGTCCAGGAACTACAATTCCCACCATGCCTAGTCATGTCTGTGAAGCCCCATACACACTATCAGTTTTCCTGCAGGTTTTTCTCTTCGGGTTTACCAAAACCACCAATATGAGGTCCAACCTCAAGAGTTTCAATTTGTATGCAATCAGGCAGGCCCTTGCACTACATGTTTTGGTAAACCCGAAGAGAAAAACCGTCAGGAAAACTGATAGTGGGTATGGGGCTTAAATGTCAAATGCCTCATGGGATGTGTAGCTCTGCAACAGTTGAAGGGCCGTAGTTTGGAGATCCCTAATATACGCTATTCAAAATTAAATAAGTGAATTGGAGTCAAAACATAATGGAGGATTAAACTGGGCTACCAAGTAGACTGATTCTGATAAAAGGTTTGTCATGTGACTGTTGAAAAAACATTGGAGTGTAAGCTTCACCAGGACAAGGGCCGATGCTGATGGCCAAAAAGTAGTTAGCTGTGTAAAACATAGGTAAAATGTAATAACTTCATAGTATTCAAAAAAATTCAATTTTAACAATCAGATTAAAAGTGTCCAGTGAACGCTCCAATGAAACCAACTGCTTCCTTTCAGTGTTGCCATATATTTTCTCCGTCTTGGAGGTCTACGCCAAAAAAATGGTGTGAAAGTTGTATTCACTAATGCCTCGTTTCCACTGAATGGAACGGTTCAGGTCGGTACAGTTTGGAACGGGTAGAATGGACCGGTCTATTCTGGTGAGCATTTCCACTGCAAGTCAGACTGCCAGGGGCCATACAGGGTTAAAAAAAATGCCAAGGGGGTCCACCAATCAGTGGAATGTATTGTAGGTCCGCCCTAACCGAACCGTTCCATTTTCTATGGCCCCACATCTGAAACAGGGCCCAGAATGGTCTGGTACGGTTCGGTTTTATGGCACACTTTCATAATTGGAAACACCCAAAATAGCGTACCGTACCGAAGCGTACTGAACCGATCCGCTCAGTGGAAACAAGGCTTAGTAGGCTTTATTTATTTCAGGTTTTTATCAACACCACAGAGGAAAGTGTCATTAAAGATTACCTCTTTGGGTGGGGAACCATAATCTGAAACCAGCCATATGTGCCTGTGATGAAGCCATGTGGCACACTCACACTAAGAGTTAGGTGGGAGTATCAAGGGAACAAAGAGGCCGTACTGTCTATATTGTGTGCTCTTGTAGTAAATATCATGTGTCCTTAACCTGCTATTACCCTAACTCAGGGAGATCATTTTTACACTGGTTTGTAATCTGCCATGCAGGCCATCTCAGTTCAAGTGGATGACAATGTGAACACAGTTTATAGAAAAAAAAAACATTTCCTATGCTACCGTATAATTTGACTGATACATCTAAACGTGTATTAGATTCCTACTTTTCACGTATGTTATTACGCTTTCTAGTCTATGTGGTTTTTTTTCACAGCTTGAAAACTGCTCGAGGGTGATTAAGAGTCAAAAATAAACACAAGACAATACAGTAAGGAAGGGGGGGGGGCATTGTAAACCGAGCTGGAGAATCGAGAGAGGTCAGCATCCTCATCGCTACGTTGCTATAGTGAATAACAGACTGCAAAAAAAATACAGGAAGACTGCTTCCCATACTAAAGTGCACTGAGCGTTTTAGCTGCACTATATGAAACACAAGGAAGGGGAAAAAAAGACATGGAGAAAACATGACTGTCTTTGCTGTGTCAATTTATATATAGGTCAGCCACCAGGGGAAAATAACAGATCAGCCGAAAAAATAAAAAGAGAAACTTGTTCAGCATTAACTCCTTTCTTACCGGTAACCCTTTAAATGGAACCTTCTGGCAGTCGGACACAACTGCTTTAATGCTATAAATTTACGACTAATTTCTCTTAAAAAGCGGGGCTAAACAGCTGCAGTAATGGGCTTCATTCCTCTCCCATTGCTAACTAGCACTTCTGCTGCTGACCACAGAATCATGGGTGAGTGATGCCTCTTACAAGCATCAGTAAGACAAAGAGGAGACTTCTAGTCATCCCAGGCTTGACCTTCTGCTCTGTGCACATGGATCAATATTACCAATGGCACTTGATGCTCAGATCCATGAGAAATAGAGGCTCGCTGGAGTGTGCTGAAGTGTGTTTTTTTTTTTTTTTTTTCTGTAAGATAAAGTCTTAACTGAAAGATGTATAAATTACAGCTAGGAAAAACAAAATGGGAAGAAATGTAGCTGAATATCTAACAAGAGATGAACTGACAGAAAAAAAAATCTATCTACATTTAAATACCTATATTTGATCTGGCTGAAGCCATTTAAAGCCCTCAGTACAGCATTGACAGGGACAGCAGGATTAGGAATGGTTCCCTAGACTCTACATTTGAGAAAGTACATTCTTCTTTGATCTTGTGACCCCTTTGAATCAACAGAATACCTGTATATGTACCACCTATAAATAAATTGTAGATACATACTTCTTCACCATATAAAATGTTATCCTACAGGAAACATGGGCATTTTCCTCAAAACTATATAATGGCAAATAAAGACCAGTCTTGATAATTACACCACAGGCAGACTGTTTTGATCAATTGATCACATTTTTTTTTTAACCAAGAGGCATAATCTACAACAGTGGTTCTCAACTCCTGTCCCCAGGACCCACTAACAGGCCACGTTTGCAAGATACAGTGTGGAACCTCGGATTACGAGCATAATCCGTTTCAGGAGAATGCTCGTAATCCAAAGTACTCGCATATCTAAGTGAGTTTCCCCAGTGAAGTCAATGGAAACTAAAATAATTAGTTCCGCATTGACTTCAATGGCATGCAATAATGCAATACCGCATGCGCCCTGAGGTGGGGGGAGCTGGAGAGCCTCTGAAACAGCCGGAAAGGCCCAAGGACACCTCGGCTGACCTCGGCAAACCTCGGAAAGACTCTGTTCCCGAGGTTTGCCGAGGTCAGCCGAGCTGTCCTCTGGCCTTTCTGTGCATTTCGGCTACGATCGGTGCTGTTTGTGCCAAAATTCTGTGTCTAGAATGTTCTTGTGTCATTACAATTCCATTGCCAGGCTGTCTCCCTTCAGAGTACCTGGAATCTTCGCATATCTCTTGGGTTCCCTGCATTCTTCAGGCAGTTTTGATTACACTTGAGGAAAAACTTTAGGAAGAATCTACAGAGAGAAAGAGAAGGGAAAAAACCTTTAATATGTTTTAAATTTAAGACAGTCAAACCAAAAAGGACAGAACTTGGGGAGAAAAAGTTAATGATGTGGTTACACAAAGGGGACAGTCCATCCAAAACTGACATTTCATTTCATTAGTACATGTTGGCTGTGGGTCAATAACCCATTGCCATTGGACCCCAGCAATGAGTCCCCAGGTTTGCCATTAACACAGGGTTCTTCCTCTTGATATTTTACATTGTACCAAACACAACAGTTAACAGTCAGGTCCCGTGGCTGGGTCCAGCTTGGAGATCTCACTGCAGGAGTTCCAAAGGCATAACCTACAGGTCACAACACTATGTGAAATATCAGTTTTGATTGGTCACTGGTGAGCCTTCATTAGCTAAAACAAGGATGAATACATAGAAAAACACATATTTAAAATAACAGAATGTTACTTTACAAGTACTGATATATTTTTTTCATATAAATATCTAATTAGGATACTTTATGAATATTTAAGTATAAAGGCAAGTTTCGTTTTGGATAAAGTGGGGAGGGATTAGAACACTTGCCAGTTTTTTTTATTGCTGTCTGTGCCTCTGTTAGGGAGATTCACCCTCTCCATTTGTCCTGTTTATTTTTTTTATCAAGGGTAAAAGAAAATCCCAAATTTTGTCACAAGAACAGGAATAGAGGGGACATTTTCCAATGGGCACATTGGTTCTGGTGACAACCTGGGGTATACCTCCCTTAGGATGTATTTACTTTTACTTCAAGTTGTCGCTATTGGACAGGAAGTGAAAGAAAATATCTCAAACAAGACACAGATGGCAAAAAATAAATAAAAAAGAAAACCTTATTTAGCCATCACGTAAGCTGCAATATAATAAATGTTTGCTTTTGGGTTTAATGTCACTTATAAGGTGGTATAGTGTTGAGAGACATTTTGAAAAACACTCAGCTTCCCAGATAGCAAGGATAACATGCCACAAATTCGTGGCAGTGTTGAATTTTAAAGCCTCATACACACGATCAGTTTTTCAGACAGGAATACTGTGAGAAGAGCTTTTGGCCGGGAATCCCGGCCGTGTGTATAACCCTCGCAGTGTTTCCGACGGGAAAACTGCCTAAAATCCGGCTGTTTTTGGCAGTTTTCCTATGGGAAAACTGCGATGGAGCATAAACACGCCCGGAATTCCTGTCGGGAAAACTGGCCATGTATAGTGTAAAGACTGAACTGAGCAGGTCCTTGGCTTTCCCCTCAAGTTTACCGGTAGTAAAAAGTCCACTGGGAAACCCAATCGTGTGTACAAGTCTGTTAACTTGCTGCACATTTTTACTGGCAGAGCACTTGAAGCACAAGTTCTAGTTGACACTTTTCCAATTAGTAGAAAAAAAATTGTGTGGCAAGTCTCTAGCAAGAGAAAGGTTGCAGTAGTAAGTCTACAGCAAGAGCTCCCTACAGCATTACAATTCGGCCACAGTGACCCCCTGTGGTGGGATGACTATTGCACAACAAAATTGAACCAGAACTTGCAGCAATTTTGCAGAATGTTTGAAAAGAAAGTTGATCTGGAGGCATGCAATGCGGACTTGCTGCAATTGTGCAATAAACTTGTGAAGCATGATAAATCTAGCAATAGCTTAGCAAGTCATTTTCAAACTTGCAGCTCAGTTTATTGCTATCTGGGGTCTAGCATTCCCTCTTTGTCCATAATAGCAGCTGCATGTTAAGGCACCTCTGTCCAATGCAGTGCTGCTCTGACCAGTAGAAGTGCCAACAATGGGACCTACCACAAGATTATATAGATAATGACAGCCGGAAGTAATGCAAAACTTCTCTGCATAAACAGAGCCCAGACTTTGCTAAATACAGCTGACTACTCGCCATGTGTGCGCACTGAGAGCAACAAAAAGGCAATAATAGTAAAGAGTTCTATGGTTGGTACTCTCTATCCATACAGCAGGTTTGCATGTGACACAAAAACATACATCTATAAGTTTGTATACTGGAGAGATTAAACAGGTGCACTTTGCTGAAACATAGCGCTAAGCACTAAATTTTTTTGTGTACTTCTAAAAGATAAAATATCTAAAATGTACTTTTTAATGTATTTTAACAGACATATCTCCTTCACACATTATATGTTTTTCACGTCAGGGTTTAGTGGTTCTTTTAGCATTCAAGATCTTTTACAGTTTTAAAAACAATATAAAAAAAAAGAAACCTGTGCACATCTGCCCTGACAATGGCACAAAAACAGTCATATGCCATCAGCATACAGTAAGTCACTTGATATTCCACCCAGCAATTTCTCCTAACTACTAGCCTGCAATTACGCAGCCCACGTTGTGTTGTGAGGTAAATTAGGTGCACCTGCGGCCAGACTTCATTTGAACAGCATCAGAAAGAGAGAGAGGACCTAACAAGGTGAGGACGTGCCTCAAACTTATAGTCCTGTCAAGCAATTAGGTTCTCACTTCAGGGACATCCGCGCAGTGCAATTATGCCACACATTACAAGCGGGCTAATCTTCTGAACAAATGTCATGTCTGTGAGAAGCTAGCAAAAGCGGTTCATCTGCAAATGGCTCTGCTCTTAAGCCCTTACCTTATGCATGTAACAAGCTGCTGCGCCTTTCTGATTAAATCATTTTACTAGCGCTTAGCAGGAAGAATGTGCAAGTGTTTTCCACCGCTTATCTGATGTAGGACTTGACATGTGAACCTCTCTACGTATTAAAAGTACAGAGACTTTCCAAGTGCTTTAATGCAAACTTAGTTGAAAGACCGTTTACAGCTGTTCATACATAAGCAGATCCCAACACCGAAAACTTACACTGTTATCTTAATCAAACACACTGGTGGGTGCAAGGGGGTTGGCTGCTGTGCTGCCAGTACAGGAGAGGATGGAAGCAAAGCGACATAGGCCGGATAGTGGTGCCCTAGTGCAGTGATTCTCAACCTTAGTCCTCAAGTACCCCCAATAGGCCATGTTTTGGGAACTTCCCTTTGATAAAATAGCACCTTATTAATACCATGTCATTGATATTAATTTAAAGCAGCTGTGCAAAGTAAAGGAAAACCTGAAAACATGGCCTGTTGGAGGTACTAGAGGACTGAGGTTGAGAACCACTGCCATAGTGCACCTTGCACAACAACTGTCTTCCACCCTAGATGTTTGATAGAGAAGCAGTTATCTATCAACTTCAAAAGTCATCAGTGGCCCATCAGTTGCCTCAATCAACTTACACCTTTCTCTTCAACAAATATGCATTAAACATACTCTACACGCATGAACATACCCAGTACCGTCTGAACAGGCAAAAACAGCCAAAAGGTGAATAATTCAAAAAGTCTAATCCAAAGACTTAAATAAATCAAGGTGAACCTAATTTGTTTTAAATATAGACACCTGTAACATGGAAGCAATCTGTAGGCTGCACAGTGATACCCATTGACATTAGGATAGCCTTCCTAGTCCAGTTTTTTTTCAACTTGATTGGTTGACAATAAAGCCTGTAGGGCACTGCTGGGTGCAAGGGGGTTGGCTGCTCTGCTGCTAGTACAGGTCCTATTGGACCTTGTATGACAACCGTCTTTCATCCTAGATGTTTGATAGACAAACAGTTATCTATGAACATCAAAAGTCATCAGTTGTCTATCAGTTGTCTCGATCAACTTAGACCTTTCTCGTCAATAAATATGCATTAAACATACTCTACATGCATGCACATACCCAGTACTGTCTAAACACAGCCAAAAAGTGAATAATTCAAAAAGTCTAAGCTAAAGACTGAATAAATCAAGTTGAACCTAATTCATTCTAAATGTAGACACCTGTACTATGGAAGCAATCTGTAGGCTGCACAGTAATACCCATTGACATTGAGTCGCCTCCTAGTTCATTTTTTTTAACTTGATTGGGTGACAGTAAAGCCTATAGGGGCAGACAGTCCATGATATACTGTTGTTGGGGGATTGTACAACTGGCCTACAAAATTAAACCCAATCACTACTATTTTCCTTGGAGAAAAGTGGCCAGAGAGCTGCAGGAACTATCCACTCCCTGCCAAGCAACGCTGTGCCTGCTCCAATGTCTAAGCAGGAATGCCTGAGTGACTAAAGTCTTTGCTGTGGCTGCGGATATTGAGAAAGGGTCAGATCATGCACATAAGTCTAATCGTAATGTGATGTCTATGTCTGGCTTTGAGAATGGGATGTGTGTAATGGTGTATGCTTTATAGCTAGAGCCTAGACTGGCAGAGACCCATATAGATTTAATTACGAATCCCCAATTTCTATTTTAAATATAAAAAAAAGATGTATTGCAGTAAGACCTGCTGGCAATGGAAGAGTTAATTGTACAAGTTACTTAGGACATGGTTATTCATTGACTGGTAATTCCATTGCCGAGATACAAGTCGTACAGATTCACTCATTCCAAGTCAAATGGTAATTCTCATCCTTTGCTCTATTACCCTTTAATTGGCTTTTTCTTAGAAAATATCTGACAAGCGCCTTTACATATCTCTTCCCCAGACCCCGGCACACAAAGGATTTAATGCTCTTGTTAGGAGAGTAGGGGAGGAAGAGGAGGGGAAAAAAAGCCTTGTGTCAGAAAATCTTTGGCTCTCTCACCAATAAAGTGTGTATTACTCCTAAACATGGATTTGTGACTCAGTGGAGGGGGAGGCGATACAAATTCCAACCTGTCATTAGTGCATTACACGTAATTGTGTACAGTATGTTTGCCTTTGCATCTGTTGGCCCATTATCAAAATGACCATTATGTATACTAATTCCCTGACCCTGTCTGTATTTCCCTAAAGAGTCATAATCTTTCACAGTAGGTAGAATAAATCAGCCTTGAAATACAGCCTTTATGTACTTGAGTCTCTAGGCCTCCCTGTAAGGCAGTAGCTATGCCTTCTTGAGGAAAATATAGCTAGAGCCGAGATGGGGGGTCATTATATACAAATAGAAAAAGGGGCAAAATTAGAAGGTTCTCATAGTATATACAAACACAAACTTTCTCACAAAGCAAAATGCCCATCAGAGAACCATTTTATAGCAACGCCGTGCCTCTTTGGCCTCGTTCTTGGACAGTGATGTCATCAGCTATGGAATAATAAATTGAGAACCCAAAAGGTTAATGGTGACATCTACCTGACTCAAATGTGCAACAAACTAAGATAAAGTCCCAAGGCATGGTTGGACCCAATTTTTCCTGCATGGACAGTGCTTTCTCAGTATGTCATGGTTAACTACAACTCGCATGTTATTTTGCCAGGGAGGAATCTGAAGGTATGTGGAAGAAAGTTCTATGATTTGACAAGACGACAACTGAACTTGAAAAACTCACAAAAAACATCAAATTGGTCATAAGCCAAATACAGCACTCAAAGACACCATTCTCATTGTGAAGCATGGTGGTGGCAACATCAGTTTTATTTGCAGCAGGCCCTGGGGGGGTCTTATGAGGGTAGAATGAATACAGCAAAATCCAGGTAAATTCTGGAGGAAAACCAGATGCCATCTGCAGGTAATCTGAGCCTAAGGAGAAGAATTGTCTTCTTGCAAGACAATAAGCATAAACATACATGCAGATAGATAGATAGATAGATAGATAGATAGATAGATAGATAGATAGATAGATAGATAGATAGATAGATAGATAGATAGATAGATAGATAGACATACATCAGATTACAGATAGAAAGCTGAAAGAATCCTCCAATGCCTAATGTGAAATATCTGCATCCAGTTGGTTGGGCCTAAGAATTACATTTCAGTTTCTTGGTACAGAGCACCTGAATATTGAACAGACTGCACCTTTCCACTCGCTGCTATCATCTCCATGTTTACATTTAGGAATTGTTACTCTTAGCAGACTGTATAAAGCATAAAATTGATCGAGAGGCAGAAGCCGCTGATAATAAAATGACAAGTTAGGACATGTGTCTTAATTCCCTAAGCGTACAGTACTCTGTTACAGGGTTTTCCTAGCTGCCATCTCAATGTTTATAGAGCAGCCATGGTGCAGATTGGCATTTCCTAAGAAGCTTTTGTGTAAAAAGTTGTTTCTATGTGTAACAAGTGCTCGGTGATAATGGGCACCCTGACACCTTGGCCTATAGATGTAAGTGCTAACCAAAGCTTTTTAATTTGTTTCAAGTGTATTGACTTTTTACAATCTGTGCAAAAGTGTACTTTTTGCACTGACTAAAATTTGGAACCAATGTAAAAAGCAGTAAGAAAAACAAAGCCTTAATTATTGCTTATTAGCTATTTTCCTTGCTAGGAGAAACGCTATAATACAGTCCAATATCAGAGAGAGAGCCTACACATTTGTTGACTATATCTCTGTCCCAGATATATCATGTCAAGCAACAACACAGCTTACCCAGAGTAATAAAGGAAGCGCATATTGCATCATGGGAAAATAGGATTCTTTCCTGACTCAGATATGACATATTGAAGAGGCCAAGGCACCATATGGGAAACCATATTTAATTTCTATATAACTATCAGCCCATATGCTCAAAAAATGCCTTTCTCCAAAAAAAAAAAAATAATAATAATTGTGGTCAGTTTAGATCAGGGGTAGGCAACCTCAACCCTCCAGCTGTTTTGAAACAGTCCCATGAGACATTGCAAGACCCTGACAATCACAGGCATGACTCCTAAAGGCAGAGGCATGATGGGATTTGTAGTTTCAACACAGCTGGAGGGCCGAGGTTGCCTACCTCTGGTTTAGATGCAATATTGGTTAACCGTATTGTCTTTAAACTTTCTAGTTCAAATTCATTTGAAGTTACTCAAAGTGTATGTAAAACCATTTTTTTATTGAATATAGGAAGGAAGGAACATGATCCCTGCCAAGCTTCTATTGCTGCATGTGTCCTCTGTAAATTAGCAATAGTTACATTTGCCACATAGATAGAAAATAATGGAATATCCAAAAAAAATTGAGATTTCACCAGAACAATAGGCAAGGGCTATTCTTCCAATTTAGGCACCTGTTCTGGTAACATATTCCCCTCATTTTTTTAGAGATTCATCATCACTTCCTGTTTTGTCTCAAGTACAGGAAGTAAAGGGAAATCTCCCCACTGTGGGAGGGGGGGAGTAAAAAATAGACTGACATTGGGGATTAACCATTCCCTACTTTATTCAAAGCTAAAAAAAATGTTTGGCGATACATATATATATATATATAGATATATCTATATCTATATTTAGATATATATCTATATATATAGATATATATCGATATATACATATGGGTAATTCTATGACTGTGAAAAACTCAATGATGTGTATGACCTAACAGTAACCAATCAGAGCTCTGATGCTTACTCATCCTAAACATCTTATAGGCTAAAGCACATAAATTATGTTGCATATTAACGAGGACATATTCAGCACATCCACGCAGTGGGCACATTACAAAGCACCTATGACCCATACTCCTAGGACCCTAAGACCACTACTGCCCACCCATAGTCATTTCCAGAGCCTGACCCATTTTTGTGTATTTAAGCCATGAATTAGTTCATTTATATTTACTTTTATGAAGCCGATTATCCAAAGCTTCCCTATCGGATGAAAATCATTATAATTGTAGTGTGAGGCTCCGGTGTAATATCCATTACATTATGAGCTGTTTAAATTCTACAAGGGTATTGTGTAAATTGGCCCTTTGCGAGCTGGGAAGCAATTACCACCAAACAGCTCTCTTTTAAACGGCTACAGAAGTTTGTGGTGTTGTTTAGGACAATCAGAAACAAAGGAGGCTGTTTAATTGTAATTTAATGGAATATCAAGAAGTCCGTGGCATTAGATGCTGGCAACGGAGAGAGAGAGAGAGAGAGTGAGAGAGAAAAAAAAAATTAACTGCAATTATGTTTGATTAAAGCTATCTTTCTCAATAATCAGCCATCCTGACAGGCCATGGGGCTCTAGTGGGTTCCAGGATGGCAAAAGGTGTTCGGCAATATTAAGACCAATAAATGAGATATTAGCATAGCTAATTACAGCAGTGCAAAACCTGTAAAATGGACCTCTGTGTATTGTAATGTGTGAAATAATTGGCTAAGGCCATTATCAATTACATAAGGAATGAATTTGGGATGTCAGGGAAAGGCTGATGGGATGCATTTTGCTTGACACAGCTAGTTCTCCCTTATGCCTTTATGTAACAAAAGGTCTTATCAGTTCTCTATCAAACAGCTGAAACTTCATGTAGCCGCCAAGCTGCTGATGGAATGATCTGGGCAACGAGCGGTGGGTAATTAGTACGGGTACCCGTTCTTCCCTTTCTCACCTCACCTAAGGCTCTAATCGTAATGGTTTTGTTCCCTTTGCTCGTAATAAAAATAATAGATGGTGTTCAAACCCAAGTTGGGTTGGATACAAGCGTTTACGTCTTCCCCACCAAAAACTCGAATGCCTTGTACCCACGGATGGATTTTCCGAGAAAAAAAGTCAGACAGGCTTTTTTTCTAGGAAAGTCTGGCCGTGTGTAGGCTCCATCTGACTTTTTTTTTCATAAGTCCGGCAGACCTTAGATAGAGAAACTGTACTCTTTCTTACTGTCAGGCTTCTGACGGACTCACGGCAGACTTTTGCACGGTCAAAAGTCCGACCGTGTGTACAAGGAACAAGGCTTCCTCCACACTGACTTAAAAAACATTGCTTCTACAGAACTTTTGTGTTCTGCCTGTAGAGGCAGCTTAATGTTACCCTATGTGTCCATGCACATTAGGAAATTTAGAGGCATATTTTGAGCATATTTAGAGGCAGAAAAAAAAAACTTCTGGTTCGTGTTACGGATTGGAGCTTACTGGCAGAAAAAAAATAAAACTCTTCTAAACTCCCCTAGGCTTTGTACAAAAAAATGCTCTATATGATCGTTTTTTTTTACAAGAGAACAGACTTTTTTTTTTACGCCCAGTGTGCATGGAGTCTACAGAGAGATCTGATCATATCTAGGAGAGCACAAGGACAGGGTATAGAGACAGACAACTTTGTAAAAACTACTCATTATCTGTATTGTGTTGGTGGGTCTGGACAGGTATTTGAACCACAGTTGTCACATAGTTAGGAAGAGGATGTTCATGATGACATGACACCGTAGCAGAATACAGGCAAAACCCACATCAACCAAACAGAAGTCTGCCTTAAAATTTCAAAGTAGGTCCACATTAAAGCAAAATTTTCCATAATATTTTCTCAAAAATCTGTCCTGTTCAATGTAAACCTCCGTTGTCTGTTTTTCCAAAACATGCTCCCATTGTGTTTCACTATGCTCCATGTAGCGGCGCCAACAATGGCTACAATATCAGAGTCTTGGCATGAGCACAGATTCCATACAGGTAAGACAGAAAGAGTTCGGAGGCCACAGCATAGCAAGGGAGAGTGCATGTAAAGCGATGTCAAGAGCTATCGGAAGTTGTCATAAAGTCAATATTTGCATATTCAAATGTAGATTTCTATGCATTTAAACCTAATTTTCAAGATTAATTTTCATTTTTTTATGCACTGTGAACTGCAGATGTGGTTCTTTGGTTTACTTTGATGTGGTTGGGTTTGTTACAAGTTTACTTTCTTTCTGATGATGTTAAATCATATGTCTGTTTTATTCTGCCATGTTGTTTAATAAAATTTTTATACAAGACCAAATGCAACATTCAGTATGTAGTATTTTTAGCAACCATTAGGACATCCTCTATTATTTATAGTTTGGATTCTAACAGCAGGTATGGATACATTCACATCAGTTTGTCCAGAAGCCAGGTTGTTTGAATGATAATAATAGAAGAGGCTCAAATAGGTTTGGTACCTGGATCCTGGGATTTGTCATGTCCGGGCTACACATTACTGCAGGTAGCATTTTGAAAATGTCCTGTTTGCCTAATGCCCCCCTACCTATAGTGATTCTCAACTACTGTCCTCAGGACCCACTAACAGGCCAGGTTTGCAAGATAACTGGAATACATCACAGGTGATATCATTCGCTGCTCAGTGATTGCAGTATTCTAGTAAGGTAATACTTCAAATCTGGCCTGTTGGTGGGTCCTGGGGACTGGAGTTAAGAACCACTGCTATAGAAGGACAGGAGATGTCCATGGACTTAAATAATGGCATAGCCCACTATGGGAGATTTACTAAAACTGGAATACTCAGAATCTGAAGCAGCTGTGCATGGTAGCCAATCATCTTCTAACTTAAGCTTGTTTAATTGGGCTATGGCAATAAAACCCGGAATCTGATTGGTTTCTATGCAGGACTGCACCAGATTTTTCATGCTCTAGTTTTAATAAATTCACCACCACCCCCTCTCCTCCCACTATGGGGCTATTAAAGGGCCCAGAAGCAGTGTCAGGCTATATATAGTGATTTCTGTTGGTGGTCATATCAAAAAAATATATATTAAAGTGGTTGTATACCCCCTTGACAAATTTGTACCTACAGGTAAACCTATAATAAGGCTTACCTGTAGGTAAAATGAATATCTCCAAAACCTGTACGGTTTAGGATATATTAACCTTGCATGCAGCCTCTGATGTCAGTGGCACATGTGCTCTGATGGTACGACGGATGCTGCCGGACCCTGCCGGAATGGAGCACACCCACGCGCATGTGTGACATCTTTGCTGCTTCGGCCACTCACAGCGTCGAAGCCGCGAAACCGAAAGAAACACAGAGGGAAAAATGTCAGCTCCCTCATGCAGTGTATACTAGATCATTATGCCTTTGCCTTACAGGTTTGTTTTTTCAGTTTTTTTGTGGGTATACAACCACTTTAATTTTTGTGACCACTATACAACTGCTATTAAAACAATTGCCATTTGTTTTTACTAAGGGAAATGTTATTGAGAGGGAGATTAGAGAGACAGAGGTGCCTTGATGTAGTCACATGATACATAGTTACTGATCTGGAGAGGTCCAAACCACCCACAACCTAGTAGGAAACAGCCACCAGCTGACAGATCATACTAGCTCCAGCCAGTTTAAACACATATCGTTGAAATGAAAAGGCACTTAGAGCCTAAACAAGTGCAAGCACCGCCTTTAGCATTGTCAAAAAATATGATTTCTCGGCATGGAGGGGTTAAAGGGAGCCTGTTAAAAGATTTTCCAGTGATTGAGAAGAGAGTGAGCACTCTTCTGCTTCTAAGCAGTCTCCCCTAATTACTGGTAAGTCATTGAGAGTCGAGGGCCACAGCTGTGTGCTGTGTGTGAGCCAGGCCATCAGTCGCTCTGAGTATTGATTACTGAGCAATTCTAGCTGATCGGGTCCTGGAGCTTCACAGACAATGCGCTTTCCTCACAAAACCTGTAATGAGCAGTTCCTATACAAGGATACATTCTGCTGACACCAGATCTCTGCACTAAGATAGTATACAGGTCAATACATATTGGATTTCCAAAATGCTAGGGTCTTAATGTCAGGCCCCCCTCTCTTTTCTTTTCCACTTCTGCCATTAGCTATTATATAGGTTCACGTGGTTTAAAAAAAAAAAAAAAATGACTCCATTAGTTTGATTTATACTTCAAATATCCCATGACAAATTACCTTAACACCAGACTTATTAAATTCTTGTACATTTCGAGTTATGGGCCTCATATACTTGTAACCTAGGCATGACGTCATCATGGAAAGTGCATGGTGTAAGGGCTATTGAATTTTACAGCTGGAACCAGATGTCTGTTCTGTCTTTTATCTCTCTTTCCTAAAGCAGAACTCAGTTATACACTGTTCACACCCAAAGGGCTCTTACAACCTAAATAAGATGCGTTTTAAGAAAAATAGCTCTCTTCGATAAAGTAAACGTATTTTGAGGCTTTCAGTAGAATTTGAAGTATTTAGATTTTGTGCTGTGATTCCTCCTTCCTAATATTTTATAGCCGGACCGGTCTGAACCATTAAAAAAAATAGTAACAGGCACTTTCAAATTTTTATTTTTGATATAAGCTGTGATGTCCATCAGTATTATGGAATATGCAAAATCACCGGAACACCATGTTTTAAGGTGTCGGGCTTTGACCTGAAGAAGGAAAAAGGAAACCTGCCAGGACCTAAATATAAATGGTGTCATCACTGACCTGGTTGTAAAGGAGCAAGCCCTAGGGTTGTCATCCTTATCCCTTCCTAATTTGTAAGTACCGGATCCGGAACTGTATATGTATATTTGGTTAAGGACTCGGTGGGGGAGATTTAGGCTGGCTTCACATGGGTGGTCCGATCATGTTTCACCTGTCAGTTTTTCAGGCGGACCTGATCGAAGCAGCCATTGTTCTCTATGGAGCGGTGGATTTCAACGGACATGTGTCCAAACGATCCTGTCTGTCAAAAATGGGAAAAGGTGGATTGGATCAGATGACAGTTGGGTGGAAGTGGACAGGCAGTCCGTTTTCATCTGATCGCCCCATACAAAAAAGCAGGGCTGTGTCCATGCCTGCTCTGCATAGTGGAGCAGACACGGACCTGTCATCCACTTGCTCAAAGGGGATCAGTGGAGAGATCCCCTGCTAAGATGGTGGATGCGAATTATGAAGTCCGCCCCGTGTGAAAGTTTACTAAAACTGGTGCACTCAGAATCTGGTGCAGCTGTGCATAGTAACCAATCAGCTTCTAACTTCAGCTTGTTCAATTAAGCTTTGACAAAAAAACCTGGAAGCTGATTGGTTACTATGCACAGCAGCAGTAAATCTCCCCAAATGTGTAGGTAACGCAAGGCTGAGGATAGCAGCTGTGGAACCTACACATTTAAAACATGACCTCAAGATTTCCCATCCAATTTATTATCCGAACTTTTTCACTAAACCAGGGGTAGGCAACCTGGGGCCCTCCACAAGCCCCTGGGAGTAATTTTAACTGCCAGCCAAGCAATGCCTCATGGGAAATGTAGTTCCACAACAGCTGGAGGAATATACATATGCTAGGGCCAATTCAGAGAGGAACCAATGAATGTGGGACGAAACCCATGCAAGTACAGGGAGAACATGCAAACTCCATGCAGGTACTGTCCTGGTTGGGACTCAAACCGAGGATCCCAGTGCTGCAAGGCATAAGTGCTCAGCACTAAGCCATTGTGCTGCCCTGTATACTTTAGAATTGCTTTTTATTCTCAGTTTTACAGCTGAGACAATGGATAAAATAACCACAAATAAGAAGCAAGAGAAAATAGGAAAGCAAGCTACTGTAAAATCGCAGGATTTAAATGTTGCCATCCCTGCGGTGCCCTCGCTAACCACCATGTAAATGTGGATATTGGCGGATTTGAGAATATACATGACTTGACTCGCAGTTCAACAATTACTGGCCTTTGTCGCGGGGCTCCCACTCCACTGTAGCGGATTTTATCTCCAGTGGACTGCAGCTATTTTCCTTCCCTCCGCTGTAGTAACCACACCGCATTAACAATATTTGTACTACAATCGCCAAGGGACCCACTTCCCAGATTCTATCACTTCTTTATCTCCTGACAAATACCTTACTATTGAACATTATTAGGTTTAGAAAATTAACCCCTTGCCAACCGCAGAGTAGTAGTCTGAGTTAAAACCTTATCGCTTTATCCTCCCCCCCCCCTTCCTCTCCAATAATGGTTTCCTCCCCCTCCTCGCTTTTCATCACTGCTCCTGCCGCTGCTGTCAAGGGGCATTTATAGATACCATGATCTTGTACTTTGCAATGATTCTCATTACAACAATGCCAAACAGATCTGATGGGATTTAATAACTTTTTTGACCCAGTTCAATATGTTGCTCAGTGCACAGGCATGCTGTTAGGTATTGCTGCACTGGACCGCTGCTGAAATACTGGAGCTGGATTTAAAAACAATAACAACAATCGATAAAAACTCAACAAAAAATAAAATGCATGTAACTAATGAGTATCTGAGAGAAGAAAAGCCACAGCAATGCTAAACTGTCTCCATATTTAAAGTGGTAACAAACATATTTTAAACGTTGCCCTACAGGTAAGCTTATAATAAGTCTTATCTATAGGTACCTTCGAAACGGCCTAAATATGCGCCATTTGGAAGATGATGTCATTGGCGCATGTGCAGCATGCTCTGCATTCTGGGTACACTGAGGCCACGTACACACGATCAGAACGGTCCGATGAGAATGGTCCGACGGACCGTTTTCATTGGACCACGCTAAAGTGGTCTGATGGTCTGATGTGCGTACACACCATCGGGCCAACAACGACGTGCTGAAAAAACAAAGTTTAATGCTTCCAAGCATGCGTCGACTTGATTCTGAGCATGCACAGGTTTTTGGTCCGTCGGACAGGTGTCCATCGGACAGATTTTAAAGCAAGTTTTAAAACTTTGGTCCGACGGACAACAGTCCGATGGGCCGTACACACCATCGAATTGGTCCGATGAAACTGGTCTTAAGACCAGTTTCATCGGACCGGTCTGATCGTGTGTACGCTGCCTGAGTGTGCTATGATTGAAGTATCACCATGCCGCGATGGTGACCCCTGTGCGAACATATAGGAGCAAAGTTATCACGGCCCGGTTGGAGAGCACAAACCCGAATGGAAGACTGGGCAAATATGGAAACAATGACAGAAAGGTTCTGACATACTGTTCTAGAATGCAGACGGCTGACATTCTCAATATCAACTAATGATGCCATTGGTCGTTACATAGTTATATAGTTACATAGTAGGTGAGGTTGAAAAAAGACACAAGTTCATCAAGTCCAACCTATGTGTGCGATTATATGTCATTATTACATTGTATATCCTTGTATGTTGTGGTCGTTCAGGTGCTTATCTAATAGTTTTTTGAAACTATCGATGCCCCCCGCTCAGACCACCACCTGTGGAAGGGAATTCCACATCCTCGCCGCTCTTACAGTAAAGAACCCTCTACGCAGTTTAAGGTTAAACCTCTTTTCTTCTCATTTTAATGAGTGGCCACGTGTCTTGTTAAAATCCCTTCTGCAAAAAAGTTGTATCCCTATTGTGGGGTCACCAGTACAGTATTTGTAAATTAAAATTATATCCCCTTTCAAGCGTCTCTTCTCCAGAGAGAATAAGTTCAGTGCTCGCAAACTTTCCTCATAACCAATATACCAATACGCCAGCAGCTAGAAGGTTGTAATGGTGCCCAATGAAAACCTGTGGCTTTGCGTAACCAAAAATTGTGCTTCATCCACACGCTGGCTTGTATACAATTCTTGGGTAATTTTTAGGCATTTTACCAAGGCATCCTTGAAGAAACCTGAAGGCACCCCAGGTTGCCTGGGCATCCTGGTTGTAAAAAGAGTGTTCTAGAGGCTTTGCACGCAAGGGGCAGAGTTGTGGATTTAGTAATCTCTGGATCTCCCCAAAGAAGATCCGGAGAAATAAGCAGATGTGTGATTACATTCATTCAAAATGTGAGATTTACCATTAAGCCTATCGGCAGCAGTGTCAAGAAGGTAACCGTTGGACCCACATCTTTTTTCCATCATCACTAATTGGACTGTTTTATAGAAGTTTACAATTTATTATTTTTTTCTATTGGTTGGACTTTTCTTTAAACTGGACTTCCTTAAAATCTTTTCCCAAAAATGTAATTGGAAAAAAGCGAAAATAAAAAAAAGTATCACTGGAGAAACAGACATTTCTTATCAGCTTCTTTACACATTGTTACAATATTCTAAGCTAAGTTTGGTCCAGTAAAACAAGAAAATGTTCCGTGTCAAAAGTGTGATCCTTACATTGGGTATTGCTTGAGGCACTAAAGGCTCCCGCGATGGTAATCCGGCTCTGCTTGTTGACATTTTCCCCAAACTAAACTATCAGTGCATGCAACCCTTTTAAAAAATAAAAAATAAATAACAGTTGCCATAATACACTGTAGGAAAATCTGACTGTCTGCAGTTATTTTTTATAAGCCACATTTCTTTTTATCTGTCAGTGTTCTGGTTATGTCCTCCATACCCAGGCCTGCCACAAAGGTTTTGATAAGGTTGTCCATTTTAAAAGCAGAAAAGGAAACATAAAGAGTGCAATATTTACACAAGGGTTCCCTTTTCAAAGGCCGATATTTCCTCTACCGCCCCCTCCCATCTTTACCTATTCCTCTATTTCTAATGGTTAGTGTGGAACTGACACAATTTCCCCAGCAGATCCCTCGCCCTGTCAATCAGCCTGTATTTTGTCTTTCACTGTGGGCTCATTAAAACCTCTTTTTCACTCCCTCTGGACTCTACTCTATTTGCCAGCTCTGATCACATAGTTCCCTCTCTAAGAAAAATGCCAGCATCACTTGCCTCACATCAAATGCCTTGCTAGGAACTTGTTGCCAGCTCTGGGGGAGTTTTGTTTTATTTTTTTCTTTCTCTTTTTTTTTTTTTGTACAAGCTATGGAAAAATTAGGAAGATCATGTACAAATTGCCAGAAGGAACTGGTGTTAAAGCAAACCTGTCAAAGATTCTCTTAGGCCGCGTACACACAATCAGTCCATCCGATGAGAATGGTCCGAAGATGAAGCTGACTGATGGTCTGATGTGCCTACACACCATCGGTTAAAAAACTGAACGCGGTGACGTAAAACACAACGACGTGCTGAAAAAAACGAAGTTCAATGCTTCCAAGCATGCGTCGACTTGATACTGAGCCTTTTAACCTATGCTTTTGCATACTAAAGATCGGTTTTGACCCATCGGTCAAATTTTAAAGCAAGTTCTCTTTTTTTTGACCATAGGATAACTGACCGATGGGGCCCACACACAATCGGTTTGGTCCGTTTTTATCAGTTTTGACCGATCGTGTGTACGCGGCCTTAGTGTAGTCACTGCAGCTACACTGCAAAATATTGTCACCTCAAATCTGCCCATCTATGAAAGAGATAGGTGGCCATACCTATACAAGTTTGACTTAATTTTTTTTATTCCACTCTGTCGAAATTAAAAGAATTGAAGATGCAGAATAGTGGTTTAGTGGTCTAAGGTGGTTCAGAGTGACCACCAGAAGATGGGATCAAAATTGCCCCAGCCAAATATGATGGAAAAATCAGGCATATTTCACTTTTGTAAAAGAAAATTGAATAAACGCACCCCAAAACTTTGAATCCCACTGTATAAGATGACTTATGAAGCCAGAGGACGCCCTAAAAAAAACGTAACATTTGGCCTCCAGAATCTGAATGCACTATAGCGCCTGAAGATACCTCCTGATCTTGTAACATATCTGATTCACCATGTATACTTTGAATATGTATCCACCCCCACCCCCCTTTCATTTTTTTTTTTATATTCTGGTCGATATATAACATTTCCTTTCTGTGATGGTTCTGTAATAATGGACATTTTGTTTACTGCTGTGCTACCTGTGAAAGTTTTTCACTCTAGTTTGTATTTACTATCTTTTACATACAATAAAAGTTATAAAAACAGATGGTCCACATGATACAAACACCTACACTTGGAGTACAACTACACTTGGATTACTACCACTGCACCAAGGATAATGCAATACTTAAAAAGCTGCCACTTAAATAGATTAAATGTGAAAAATGTATTAACCCTGTGTATTGCAGTAAATAGTAGCACTACAGGGTTAGGGTTAGGGTTTGGGTTAGGGTCAGGAGTTAGGGTTAGGGTTAGGGGTAGGATTAGAGTTAGGGTTAGGGTCAGGGTTTAGGGGTAGGGTTCAGGTTAGGGGTAGAGTTTGGGTTAGGGGTAGGGTTAGGGTTTGGGTTAGGGGTAGGGTTAGGGTTTCCCCTTAAAGAATAGGGCTAGGGCTCAGGAATTTGGAATAGGGACCTCCCCCAGAGGTAAAAGGCCAAAAGGCGGGTTCCCAGAGGTCATTGGTCATGAGGCGTGGCTGACCCACCCCCACCAAAGTGTACCGCCTACCCCAACTAAGTCGGGAATGAACAAGTCAGGCACATACAAGTTTTCACATACAATAAAAGTTACCTTATGAAAAAAATAAGAAAATTGGCATATCTAAGGCCAACTTAATAGCCAAAAATATGTGTAAATCTCGCGCCTGATAAATAAAAAAAAATATTAAATATAAGCTGCTTTCCCCAACTAACCAAACTGGAAAGACGTAGTGAAATTTTTTTTTATATATAATAATATATTAATGGGGGCACTCAAAAAATGAATCAATTGTTTTTGTATTATAATTTTTTTGAGCGCCCCCATTAAAATTTTATTATATATTATTTTGTTTTCACAACTTAATAGCCACTCTGAGAGAAGAGGCAGCAGACATCACATTTGATGTAGTCAGCTGGCCCCCAAGGTAACAAGGGAGGCAGTCACTAATGGACGAGTCAATAACAAAAACTATTCCAAAAAAGCATACATTTGATAAAAGTGACAATTTTGTTTTGCACATTCTTTTAGGGATACACATGGAATGTTGTGAAATTTTATATTGGTTCATTGATTCTAGAAGCACACCAAAACTTGTTCTTCTATACCATAAAGAAAGCCAAAAAGAAGAAGCCAATCTCTTGCACAGCTTTAGTGTTTACTCCCCCCCACAAAAAACTAATTTTGAAACCTTCGAAAATGAAAACAATTGCTGATCCTGCAAGTTGCAGCAAGCACGCATGCATGCGGACGCAAGACTTGAAAGCATAGGATTTTTTTTTCCCGACGACAGCCTCTCCATCCTTTTAAATCCTGATTAAAAACTTATTAAAACATTATAAATGATTAATGTGAGCACAGCTCTGAGTGGCAATTATTAGTTTTAATGCAGGTAATGCAGCTTAATGAGGGGGGCACATGTGTGCAAAGCTTTAACTTCATTACTCCTGCGTGTCAACAAATAGAAGAAAAATGTGCAGCCCCACATCCATTACTAGGAGCAGCACTAAGCTCCCGCTCTGTACCTCCCCTGCTCATGGATGAGCCAAGAGTCATAAATTAATCCTTTCTCTTCAGCCTCATACCAGGCCGAGGTGTTAAAGTTGCAATAAACTTTTTTTTTTTAAACCACATGTGGAAAAGAATAATAAATGATTCTATAAAAAAAGAGCATATTTTAGGAACAACAATATATTAATACTGCTAAAACTTCACACAACTGCAAATAAAGAGTTCCAAATCCTTTGGGTTTTTTTTTTGGTTAACACTTTTGGGAAAAAAGTTTTTTTAACTCTTTTTTTTTTTCTAATCCAAAATAGCTGAATCATTATTCAGAAGTGGAAAACAAACCGTCATTGTACCTCCGAGCTGCTTGGAATATTTTTACACGGACGAAGCTCTAACATTTGGATCTGAATAACATAATAAGGAAATACCAGTCAGCGCCTCTCTAAATTGGTGTGCTGGAAGATAAGCACATGTTGGAATGGGAGCAAACTGTGAATAGAAGCATTTAGGAGATTGCAGATGTGGAGTCAGGAGAGCGAGGAGGGCCTACAAAGAGGACCAGCGCCTCCTAAATGATGCGATAAACTAATGCTCACTTGTTATCACTGTTTTTCTTGGCATTCTCTCTTTAGGTATTCTTGCTAAAGGCTAGCAAGGTATTAGGTTCAGTTTAATTTATTTTCAAACTGTTTAAGAAATGAACTGTGAAGCAACAGTGTTCGGGGAGGTAAGTGTAGACCGTGAGATGCACCTACCTCCATGCCGTTCCTACAGGCTTACGATCCTGGCACACAATTTTACACTTTGGGTTGATTTACTAAAGGCAAGAAGACTGAGCACTTTGCAAAGTGAAGTTAAACTCTGCAAGTGCAGTTGGTTCAGAGCTTCATAAATAAGCAGAAGCTCTGCTGGCTTCAATCGTCCAATCATGTGCAAGCAAAAATTAGATTTTTAATTTATTTTCCTTGCATGTGATTGGGTACTCTTTGCAAAGTGAAGCTTTACCTCATTTACGAAGCTCTGGAGCAACTGCACTTGCACAGTCTTTTTGCCTTTAGTAAATCAACCCCTTTGTCTCTACAAACGCTGCCGTTTAACACTTCGCAGAGTACTTCTTTAAGGTCTACAGGACTTTACCAGAGCCACTCCAAGCCTATGGAACTCTTTACCCCAATCTGTCTATTTATCTCCTACTCTATTGGCTTTTAGACAATCCCTGAAAACCCTTCTCTTCAGAGAAGCCTATGCTACCCACACCTAACAACTGTATTTTCATCTTGTCCATCTGATCGTCCACCACAGCTACTACCCATTGTTCCACTTGACCCTCCTTTCTAGATTGTAAGCTCTGACGAGCAGGGCCCTCTAATTCCTTCTGTATTGAATTGTATTGTAATTGTACTGTCTTCCCCAATGTTGTAAAGCGCTGCGTGAACTGTTGGAACTATATAAATCCTGTATAATAATAATAATAATAAGAAGAAGAAGAATAGGTCTACATTGTGGGTTACAGCTCTATCAGCAATTGACCTGTCATTTTTAGAGAAAAACAAAGACTTGGGGGGCACACCCTAATTATGCATCACATTAAAGATTTGTTTGTCTGTTATATGGGTTTTGACCAGACCCCTTGGGATGGAGCACCCCATATCCCCCCACCAGTACTTCTAATCAGTGTCCACCCGAGTTATAGGAGGAGTCCTTTTATTTCTCCCATAAAGAGTAGTGTATTTATCCCATGGTTGAGAAGTGGGATCTTTCATTCTATGAATAGTGTAGGACCCACTATTCATACTTTGACGGAGTAGTGGGCTTAATCACTAAATCCCCATATTTGCTTATTTCCTTATTATGTTCCTTTCTTATTCTAACCACTCCATGCACAGAAGCAAATCCATGTGGGTGCATTCAGTTTTCACATACTGTATGTTCTTCTACTTTGGAGATACAGGATGCCATGATGACACACAGCATGCCATGGCAGTCTGTCTAACTGCCATCCCCTGCCCTGCCCTGCTGTGTTGATTGACAGCGGCTCCCAGCAGGAGGGACTTGCTGTCAAACTGCAGCTGCTCATTGCCTGTGCACAGATGAGGATCATACTTCCCCACTGTGTGTGACATCAGTCCGCTTACTTTAGACACGCCCTTCGCTATGAGAAAGAAGTAGTGGAGGGATGCAATGTGGTCATGTGACCACCCAATAAAACATAAAATAAGTTATTCTTTCACAAAAGTCAATGCAGTTATGCCTAAACAATACTATTTGATGAACCTTAATTGATTTGTATAGTCATGTGTTGACATATGCTTTAAAAACCTCGAGCAACGCCTTCAGCCTTGGAACACTCTCAACGTATACTCCCACCGTAGAGCTCAGTCGTCTCATCGGTGACTTTATTTGGAAATCTTTGTTTGGTTTGCAGTGAGTAGAGTCCCTCGCAGGCAGAGGGAATCGCCTCCGCAATCAATGCGCACATGGCCCTACGCTCTGACTCCTCTCCTCCATCTGACAAGTATCTTGATCCAGAGTGATCTATACCATCCGTTTGAAGAGTATTTCAGGGCTATTTGCATCATTTTAGGCCTAATGTATAATATATAGCACTAAAGTGAGCCCAACTACTGTCTCGTTACCAAGCATGAAAAAGTGAGGGCAATGAAGACGCATTAGTCCTCTCAAGCACAACGGCTGTAATGCAAGCGGGGAAGGTTGCTTGTCGGAGTTAAGAGATAACCTTTCTGCCTCACTAAGACAATGGAAGAGTAAAGAAAATGTCAAATCAAGAAACGGTGGATTTAAAGATGAGGCAGCCTGGAATGACGCCTGTGCCATATTTTGTGAAACTCTAAGGCTATTGGCAGCAGAGATCCCTGTCTCTGATTCATCTAAGGCCGTATGGCAAAGCTTTGTCAGTCTGTGCGAGGTATAAATAATTCAGGGTGAGAGATGGCAATTACAGGGCCCTGCACAACCAAAATGAATATTTTATGAAGACTAAAACTGCTTTGGAATGAATCATACACATGCAGTCACACACACACACACTCACACACATATACACACACACACACACAGCTTGTGTGCTCATACATGTCAACACAAAGAATACAAAGCAAAACATTTTTAGATGTGTCCTTAAGACATATGTACTATTATTAGATTTATTTCTCAATGATGTATAATGTTGGGGCATGCAAACAATAAAAAGTAAAAACTTAAAGGCCTTTGGCCATAAAAGCATTTTTTTCATTATTAGACTACAATAATATATAGAAAGCACTTTCTATGTTACTGCCAATGCAAAAGTACCAACACGTCCTCTCTTTCTTCCAGGCAGAGCTACTGACTCCAAAGGTCAGCTGGCATTAAGTATGAATCCACAAGCATCAGATTTTCCCTCAACAGAAGGACATGACTGGTAGGATGGAGGCGAGTATTGGGGATCCGCTCAAATTAATTAATGCCCACCGGGTATTGGAGATCCACTCAAATTAATAAATGTTATCTTTAAACTGCCCATCAGTAGACCACTTGCTTTCTGAACCTCATTGTAGGGCCATTACTGTGATGGACAGCCCGATTGGCCAACAGAGAGCTTTAGGAGGAAGGTTGAAGCAAGGCTTGAGCACCAGGGGGTTTAGAAACAGAAACATAAAAGAACGACAACACAAAAAGAACAATTGGTCCATTGAGACTGCCTCTTTTTCATTTTTGAAGCTTTTGGGTGGGATCTATGCTTGTCCCAAGCATATTTTTGTTTCTTAATATACTGTTGACTGACTCGCTACCTCTGCTGAAAGTCTTTTCCAAGCATCGCCTACTCTTACTCTATTAAATATTATTTTCAAAGGTTAGTTTTGAACTTTCCTCCTAGCTTGCGGTTGTGTTCCTTGGTTCTTTACCTTAGCTTAAAAACAAAATACTGCCCCCCTGGACCTTATATACCTTTACCTACTTTCAGGTTTCAATCTTGCCCCCCACCCAAAAAGGCATACCTTGCCCATCTAATCTGGGTGATTAGGGACAACCAAGGTGCTACACTTGGAGGTTCCATCTATGTGGTCCCACTGGTGTTTTTTTTTTTTTATTATTCTGCCAACTAATTTAATTATTATGCAATTTGAACTTTTTTGCTACAAATGTACAACTATATTCTCATAAAGTAGACACGTGCATGACGAAAAAAAAAATGTTTCGTTTCAATTCGTTAATCTAGTTTTTTAGTTTTGTTAAATTTGGTTGATTTGTATTCGGTATTCGGAATTCACATTCAGAATGCGTATTTGTAATTCCTTTTTTGTCTTTTTCAATTTTTCTTTAAATTGACCGTTTTTTTTTTGTTTCGAAACATTCAACACAGTGTAACTGCTCTTGCAGAGGGCAACTGCCCTTTGCAAAGTGCACAGTCTTTTTGCCTTTAGTAAATCGACCACCACAATCTTTGATTTTAGAAACATGTTTACAGTTCAAATTCGACTGGAATTACATTTTAAATTCGCTTTGAATTTAAATTTGAATTTCGGACAAATTTTGTTTCGTTATTCGGAGCAGTTGGTAAACTTTGTTTATACTGTAATTGGGGTATTCAGACATATCTGAATCTCCGAATAATGAAAAATATGTCTGAATATTTATTCGGAACCAAAACGAATCACACATATGTAATATAAAGTGAGGACCAGTCTTATCAACAGAGAAGCATCTGTGCCACTAGTGGAAATTTTACTTCTAATATTCCATTTAACTTCCAGTGAGAAAGATATTCCATCTCTTCTATAATAAAGATCAAAAGAACCACATTTTCAGTCCCTGCCAACAGGTACTCTTTAAAACCGCCTGCAAACTTCTGCATTTTTTTCTTCAATGAACACAGCTATGATAGAAGCCAAACAACATCTGTGTACGTTATCCCACAAAAACCCCTTCCATTGTAAATTGTTTTGGTTGCAGTTTTGTAAACCATGCGGTTGGTTATTTGCAAACCACACAGGAATATTATGGCGTGCTGTGTTGTGACGGGAACCGTTCCACGAAAGAAGTAAACTGGGTCCAGCAATTCAACGGACGGCGGAGTACTACAGCCTACTACAAGAAGGGTTTTCTGTCCTACATCCCCTGCAAAAAAAATGCCTTCTGTAGGCTGCAGACACAAATAATATCATTGTTCTGTAAACCTGCAGATGTAAAAGAACCTTGCTGAATGGGTATTGTGTTTGCGCAGTTAATGATACCTGGGCTATTGTGAGACAGAAGGAGGTCAGCTCTGTGACATCACAAGAGCACAAGACACTCTCTGTGCACAGCTCCAAAGCACATTTTCCCATCGCCAGAAAAAAAAAAAACGAAAAAAAAAAAAAAAAAAAAAACAACACTACGGCGTACCTCAAACTAGTTTTTAAGTTAAATCCAACTGGCAACCATTGTTTACGAAAACAAGGCTATTAGGTATATTAATAATTTGATAAATAGAGATATGCTTTCAATTATTCATGAGTAACATTTGGCAAGAGTAAAATTACATGCATGGAGAAGGTTTATAAACCTGCTAATTATGAATTAAGCATGCAAGAGGAACTGCTAACCCTGAAATTAAAATATTTTATGATTCCGCAATTACAAATAAATAGAGGGATTTTTTTTTTTGTTAAACAGACACCCCAGTGTAAAAAAAAAAAAAAAAAAGCTTTATGCATTCACAGATGGCAGATTATACATTTGGACTATAAACTCTGCAGCATGCTATAGATGGAAAATTAGCTTCAATAAAGGAGGAATGTAAAGAGTTAAAATAAAAAATATACATACTGTATTTACCCCATTTTAGTTTTATATAACCTTCAAAATCACAAAAACATTTAAAATCTCAGATAATGTAATTATTTTTGCCGGGTTGCCACACAATTGTTTTGGCAGGTGAAAGCGCCTGTATCTGCCTTTAAACTGTGTCTTTAACATTTGTCTGATGTTTCCTTTGACGTCCCATTAAAAGAAGAGCTCAAGTAAATCACAAACCTAACCAAACATATTATCAAGTAATACATGCAAATGATCAACAGTCAGCTAACATTATATATAAATGTTGACCTTTCTTGTAATAGGTTAGCCATGGCCTCTCTTACCTCCTGAGCCCCACACTATTGGTCACTTATTGTTATAAGCAGCCTTGATGAGCAACAGGCAGGTTCAGGGGGTGGAGCCAAGGTTGACTTTTGCAGTGAAAGTCAAAATTCACCCTTGTGGCCTATAGTCTCTGACCTACTGGTCACCTTGCCATACAGTTACCACTCATTTTAACCCCTACTTATGTATTTTATCATATGCTCCATGTGAGACTAGAAGGTTTCATGTATATGGATTACTCTGGTTGGACCAAAACACCAAGAATCTGGGCTGGAACAAGGGGTGGGCAGAAGGAACTGCTGCCCTGGGCACAGCATGTATTTTAGGGATAGAAGTTCCTTCTACTATAAGGCTGACAGAAGTAGTGACAGTGGCATCACTACTGCTGTCAGCCCAGTACTGGAAGTGGCAAGGAGAGGAGGAGAGAGTCAGGAGGAGGTGCATGCTGTGCTCCCCCTCCTCTTCATAAACTCTCACATAATAAATGGCGGTGCATGTATATTTAAAGTGCAGTTCCACCCAAAAGTAGAAGCTCTGCTTATCTGCTTCCTGCCCCCTTCTGGTGCCACATATGGCACCTTTCAGGGGCAGGGGGAACAGGTACCTGTTTTTGACAGGTACCCATCCTCATTCCCAGGAGACGGTGCTGTCCCTCGGAAGTTCAGCCCCCCGCCTCCTTCCCCTGCCGACGGGCCAGTTAGAAAGTGCAACACAGTAGGGAATCGGTTGTTTGCCTTACCACGAATGGTGGAGGCAACACCCAAGATCTGAAAATCGGCTTGGAGTGCTGACATCATATTTGTAACTGCTGATTTTTTTTTTCTGTGGGGGGCAGAATTCTGCTTTAACATTGGCAAGCTCTTTAAGTGCATGTTCATCGAATGCCTTCACGACCACGTGGACTACCGGCTGGGGTGCCAACATTGGGGGATCCCTGGAGAGGTAAGTGGCCGAATATTAAAAGTCAGCAGCTATAGTGTTTGTAGCTGTTGACTTTTATTTTGTTTGGGGGGGGGGGCGTAACTCTGCTTTACCATTGGCAAGCCCGAATGCCTTCACAACCACGTGGACTATGATGGGGGAACTCCAACAAATCTTGGCTTACAGCTATAACTGATATATCCCTTGTTTTCTATTTGTGTTTTATTTATTCAACAAAAAGCCTGTTGCCTTTTCTATCTAAAATATGATGTCTGTTTTATTATTTAATGCTGTTTAGTCTGTGGGTTGCCCTCTAATTGACACTGTACTAGTCAAATGACAAGAGTAAATTCATAGAAGGGAGTGTTTCTATAAAGCAGCGTAGATGTTACAAAAGCAAAATGACATCGCGTTTGGCAGGTTTTTGCTTATACACAATTTTCAAAGAGTTTGATCTACAAATAAGCAAAAAAACACACATACAAGTAGTGTCAGCATCCTCAAACAGAATAGTCTTGCTGCATGGGGAGAACACAGACACGTCAAATACATAGGTGTCAGAACACTGACACACTCAAAACCATTCTGTAGCCTCACGTTACCCCGTTTTGCTGCCAAAACCCCCTGCCTAGAAGCAGCAAAATGTTTAATATTCGCATTTGTGAAACGACTGTCAACAACTCATTCACGGGAATATTTTTTTCCCCTTTTTTAGTGCTGGGAATTATGGCTGTTTGATTAGTGAGCATGGAACACAAATAGGTAATTCAATCTCCTTCCACAAGAGGGCTGCTTTTTTCCATAGAACTCCATAGAGCGGAATGTGAGATGTGTGTATCAGGAAAACACGGTTACTTGTTCCTGCTCCAGAAATCACTGACTCATGAATGGTGGCTGATAGGAGATTCAATTACAAAATATATCATTACAGAATGTGCTACATGGCAATTCCCGAACATGGATGCAGAAAAAAAAAACACAATCATGTAATCCTGTAAAACAGGCAAGCCTGATATTCCTAAACACACAGCAACGCCACCTGAAAGACGCACAACAATATGACTGACAAGCAGGAAAAACAACAACCCTGATAACAACACTTATTAGCAGGGTGTAAACCGCAAAGGATTAGAAGTACAAATCCCAACATAAAAAAAACTTTTAGCAAGTAATCCAAACAATGATACCAATATTTTACATTGCATGCAATTGCCCCTTCAAAAGGAAATGCATGAATCCAGGGCTGCTGATAAGGCAGTACAGCCTGTACTGGGCCCAGGCCCCATCAGTTCAAAACGGGGGCCCATGTACCTGCTAAGCAGGAGGGCAGGCCGTACTGTCTTAATGCTGGAACTGATCTGCTTCTGCCTCCCCCTGCAGTGCTGCCAACTCCTCCTTATCTTTCTCCCTCTGGCTTTACTGCAGGGTTTGGATTGGTTTTAGCACAGGCACCCTTCCATCTGTTGTCTGGGCCCCCGTGTGTGCCCCTTTCCCCTGCAGTGCTGTTGGCTTTCCTCCGCTCCTCTCCTGTTGGATGGGGAGGAGTGGAAGGGGCCGATAAATATATAATTTATTGGTCCATCACTCTTGTGTCCATTCATCACTGAAGCATAGTAAACATTTACTATGTTTACTAATGTTTACTATGCTTCAGTTTGTGAATAAACAGGAGCCTCAGAGTGCTTCCAGTCCATTGGCCTGTGCTGAGGCTGCAGAGAAAGTAAGTGATAAATCTATGTTCTCAGTTGTTTCCAGCCAGGTTAGGGCCCTGATAGGTAGGCTGTATGGTGCCCCATGATTTCTAACAGCGGCCATGCGTGAATCCTTTATATGTCAAACTTTATGATCCTTTACACATTTAGTGTGGCAAATTCATCCATAAGTTTGGCCCCCCACCTTCCCCCACCACTGGGCCATTCACAAAGTGCAGCCAATGCGTGAATCCTGTATATGTCAAACTTTTTGATCATTTACACATTTAGTGCGGCAAACTCATCCATAAGTTTGGCCCCCCCCCCACCTTTCCTCACCACCGTGCCATTCACAAAGTGCAGTGCGCTTCACACAAACATAGTAGGGTATCGGCTGTGAAGCTGCAAGGCTTAACTGCCAGTTTCCCTTAGCCAAGATAGCGACGGCAGCACCCAAGAGCTGATTGAAAAATAGGCTCTGGTGAAGACACTGCTGGATTTGTGGACAGGTAAATGTCCTACTATTGAAAGTTAGCAGCTTCAGTCTTCGTAGCTGCTGATTTTTATTTTTATTTGAAGGAGCCTCAGCTTTAAAGAGAAAGTTACACAGGCATAAAAATAAAGAACTGCACTAGTGCACCATACCTAGGGAAAACAGTCACCTCACCAGAGTAGGTTGTACTTCCAAGCAGGGCCAGGACAAGGGGTGGGCAGTGAAGCAAAGGGGCAAAAATGGATGCAGGGTGATAGACCCTATGGAAGGAATTAATAGTGGGGGGATCTGGTTCCCTGCCCTGGCCACTGGACAACCCTGTCCAGGTACTGCTTCCAAGTAACTGTTGAGAGGTTCTACAAGTTCTCCACTGTTGTAGAGATGTGTTTTGTATGTTTAAGGACTTATGCCTCGTACACACGGCCGGACTTTACGAGAAAAAAAGTCAGACAGGCTATGGGTAGCCTCCATCAGACTTTTTTTGTTAGAAATCCGACGGACCTTAGATAGAGAACCTGTTCTCTTTTTGTCCGTCGGACTTCCAACAGGGTCACGGCGGACTTTTGCACGTTCAAAAGTCCGACCTTGTGTACGAGGCATAATAGTTTGACAGAGCATGTGGATGGGGCCCCTATATTTGAGTGCCATCTAATGTCTATAGCCAGTTTAAAACTACGAACTTAGTCCAGAATTCTACTCATGTTTGTACATTTGTTACCACTTTATTTAACCTGCCAGGTCACGATGGGTTTAAATGGGGCACAATTTACTTGCCCTTACATTCTTTTTATTAATGATTGTATAGCCTTGGTTTTCCCAGGAGTGGAAGTCCTGTTAATTGCTCATGTAACTGAGAGAATGGTATAGGTCAGACTTTACTACAGGAACATTTACTCTGACTGCAAGAGGCACTATTGCAGGTCAGATATAAACCAAGGCAAAGCAATCACTACGAAGCAGCATAATTAAAATGCTCCCATGTATAAGACCCTCATTGGAATGCTGACAGTGTCATCCAATCAGTGAGATCGTGAGGCCTAAAATTAATAAACAGCAGAAGCCAAAAGAGAATGGTGAGCATATATGAATTATATTTGACAGATATGTATATATAAAAACAATGTCACATGCGGACTAGAGTTGTGGGTGGCACGGTGTTTGCAGAATTACCAGTACAAGGTGCATCTGCCACAAAATAATAATAAAAAGGTAATTCTTTACATTCTATGTGTACATGTGTACACTAGTTGCTCTGCTGTTGCCTGGCAACCTGTATGCTCGCTAAGTTGGAGGATGAGAGCAGATTTGGCATCTTCTTCATCCATTTCATCTCACGTTACAAGTTATTCCACCTCATATCATTATCGAAGAGACAGGACATTCCACTGGTACCATTCAGCACTGTAAATTCTTCCTGAAAGTTCGGCAATCAATCCGAAACGTACATTTACAGTCTTCCTGCCCTGTCCAGATAGACACTGACTATACCAAGTCTGGTGATTCCAACCTAAAAGAGCAATTCCAAATAGACATGGAAGCCAATACTACAATTAACCTGCACTTGATATATTTGGAAATTATTTTCCAGCATCGCAACCAAAGCTTCTCAGTTCACCACAGTACAAGCAAACGGGAAACGGGACAAGGATGGACCAGTGCATAACAGCAATGCTTGGATGAAAATCTCAATGGCTGAACAGGTAGGCTTAACTTCCTGTATACAACTCATAATTTAAATTCTATAACCAAACAATGAGCTATAATTACTCCTATAGTATACAGCAGCCATTCTCAACCAGGGTTCAGTGGAACCCTAAGGTTCCAGGACTTGTACCGTCGTGGAAGTGTAATGATGATCAAACTGAAAATCAGGTCTCGGAGTCTTCGCTTAACATGAAGACTCTGCGTTAAGCGAGGAGCTATAATTACTCCTATCGTATACAGCAGCCATTCTCAACCAGGGTACAGTGGAACCCTGGGGTTCCTCCAGAGGTTGCTAGGGGTTGCTTGAGCTGTGGCTGATGAACCACCTATTTGATGATGCCTACAGAGTTCAAGATTTAGCACCACTTAGCAAAGCCATAAGCATGACACCAAATATCTTTTTAGCTGTCTTTAGGGTGTCATTCTGAGCACCACTTTAAGGGGGACATTCTTCCTATTGACCACCAATATAAGGAGCATTGTATCTATTGAGCCCTGATGAACTGATTTTAGTAAGGGTTACTTGAGAGATTTTTGGGGTTCCTCTAGGGAAGAGATGGGGAACCTTGGCACCCCAGATGTTTTGGAACTACATTTCCCATGATGATCATGCACTCTGCAGTGTAGGTGAGCATCATGGGAAATGTAGTTCCAAAACATCAGGGGGGCCAAGGTTCGCCAACACTGCTCTTGGGTTAAAAGGTTGAGAAAGCCTGGTATACACATTTTAGGAGTGAGTGCTCTTAAATGGACTACAGGCCAGCAGTATTAGTGTCCCCAGGAAGATTTTCCCTCTATTACTTTTATGGGGACAACTTCTTTTATTTTCACTTTCAATGATAATGGTAAACAGGAGGGAAGAGATGACTTCCCCACACATGGCTGTAACATACTTCATTGATGTGTACTTTGGTTTCTTAAGCCTAAAATAACTGTCAACATAGATTAGACTGCTCTTAGCATCATAGCAAATGTAGATTGCGTGTCAGATAAATATATATGCCTTTGTATATCTATTATTATGTATGGGAATACAGCCATCTAAACTCATAGGGCATCCTTACCTCTGGGACCCCCCACGGATACAAATGATCATCCCTAAAGAACATCTAATTTGCCTTCAGGAGCCCATCTAAATATCTGCAATATATTTAGCATACCTATGATGTGTCAGTTACCCCCTAAAGTCTTTTGTAGTAAATTGCAATTGTGCAACTTCCCGCCTATGTGATCTATTTTGACTAAGCCTGGCTGACGCTTTCTCTTGGGCCCACAAAGACAACCTAGTCTGACGTATTCCACCAGTCACCAGAGATCTCTCAATTTGTTGTAAGCGGGCCTGCTTCTTTTTCTATTCTCAATCTGCATGGAAGAAGATTAAACATTCAATTTGTTACTTGATAAGCCACAGGGTTCACCACTTACCATACAAATGGAAAACATTACCGTCATCCCTTGACTGGCTCTTCTTCAGACATTTTTTTTGTTATTATTGGGGATATTTACTACAGAGAAAATGATGATGCATGTCATATTTATCTTCATGAAAAATGAGTGTCTAAATGGAAATCACCTTTTGAATGTACCATCGTCGAGCGCAATACTAATATGCTTCATGAACTATAAAATTTAGTCACAGTGTATGGACAGATTATAGCGTGCCTTTAATACTCTCACATCAAGCAAATTTTCCCCGTGTTAAGCGAAGACTCCGAGACCTGATTTTCAGTTTGATCATCATTACACTTCCACGACGGTACAAGTCGCAGCTTGTAGATTTATGTCCCCCCTCAGCTCTTTTGCATTAATCTGCCTCTGAATAAGCTATTTGCACTTCCTCAGTGCACGCAGGAAATTGAAATAAGGTGCAAATTTGTAGGTCTTAAATCTGAACAAGTACAGACATATATATTTCCACCTGGTACCAGTCATTTGTTTCCAGTAAATAGAAAGGACATTTTTTTTTTTTTTATCCACCTTCTCTTTTCTGTCTTTTATTAGAAGATTTTTTTATTTTTTAAGGTTTCACTTTTAAAGATTGTTATTTTTATATATAGGAACAATACTGCTGCTCTATATGAACAGATAGGGTCTTACAATGAGTTCTCTGGCCCATATAATTCTACTACTTGCCTTTATTTGCCAATTGAGGGTGCATATTACTTTTCCATTTGTGTTTCCATCATTGAGCCGCTAGTAAATTTATTAAAAAGAAAAAAAAAACTGCACACCGTTTTATACAGCTGTACAGGACGGTCAAATGGTTGTTGTAAACGAGAGCTTTTTCACCTGGGTACTGCATCTTTTACGAGTAACAAGAATTCGTATTCTAAGCTGGGACGTAAAAACCTGTTCTACCATTATTCTGGCACCCCAACATGCAAATTTATTAAATCAGAGTAAGAATACAATTATGTACTGTAATTCATTGCATCCAGAGAGCTACTATCAGTTTAGAGCAGTGGTCTCCAAACTGCGGCCCTTTGGTTGCCTTTATCGGGCCCTTTAGACATTATTACTACTGCTGACACCAAGAAGATGGTACTATTCTTCTCACTGACACCAATAATTGGACATAATTCCTTCCATGGACATAATTCCAGCCAATAACACAAACAATTGGGCAGTGGTACAGACAGGGCACTATTCCCCTATTACCAAAGATGGGGTGTTGTTTACTCCCACTGACCACAGTCTATTCCCCCCTAAAGTCTTAACGACAGTAAACTGGCCCTTTGTTTAGAAAGTTTGGAGACCCCTGGTTTATAGAGTTGGTTTTCAAAGGTTACTGATGGAAGAAACCAACTGATCTTCGTCTTTTTATAACCCTATTGGTTTTGAAGTCTCTCTCTATCTATTTGGCCCATCTTAGAATCAGAAAACGTTATATCATGAAGTACCAGTTTGAGCAATTCTGCTAGGCAGTGTACATTCTGCACTACCATTAACGAGCAACTAATGATATCCAGGATACCTTTCTAAGGTCAGAAAATCTATTTTACTAACTTTAATCTAAGATACTGTATAATCCCTTATTTTTATCATGAATTTCCACTGTATCTTTGGATTGGACCCTTCAAGACCCGGAGTGTCATCTAGGGGCCCTACTAGATGAGATCTCACTGAAATACTGGGGGTTAAACAGACTTAATGACCCAGTGGCTCCAGCCATATCCCCCTTTAACTGGGGCCTTAAAAGAAATTATATAAACAAACAATTGAAATCAACACACACATTTTCTCGAGACATGGTCAAGTTATTGGAGTTCTACAATATCTTACGACCAATTTTTATAGAAGTAATGACCACCTTCAAACACATGGTTCCGTATAATACAAAAAAATTACATGAGCAGCTCAAAGTATTTAAAAAAGCCTTTGACCCCCCCCCCCCCCCCCACATTACAGAAGAACTTATGCAATAAACCAGCTATAGAGAACAATCTGATTATGAGATGGTTGGTGACAACTAACAATAGATTCATCTCAGAGTTTTGGTTATATAGGGTGTTCATTATAGACATATTTGTCCATGTGAAATGAAATAAATAAATACATGCTTAAATAAATGTTAAGGATCACGACCAAAATGCTGCATTTCAGCTAAATCTATAATGTAAGATTCAGCTTTTTTAGAATGGTGAGTGTAACAAAAGATGAAGAACAAGACAACGTACAGATGACCCGCTTGTCTGGAGTAGTGGTGGACTAGGTAATAACATCATCTGAAACAGAATTTAGAGACCATCAATTTCTGGCTCTATTGTACAAGGAAGTGTTAAGGAAGACAAATGATCCAGTTTTAGATATAGCTGTCCCTGAAAGAGAACTAATTCTGCTGTGATATGTGAGGTACGGCTCCTGGTTAGTGAATTATGGACGTCATGTTTAATGGGCGCAGCCTACTGTGCCAAAATACAGTTGAAATGTACGCACAAGGTGCTCTTAAACTGCAGTTCTTGCTGTAGCAGGCAGAAATATTAGGCCTTTATCTGCAAAATAAACCCTAATAGTCCTAAAGTTCATACCATGATAAAAGTTAACGTGTTTCCTTTATACAACTATCATAGAGCAACAGCCTAGCTTATGAATAAAAAAAAAAAAGTGCATCTGGTCTTAAGCCAATCTAAATTGGCCTAATTGTCCACTGTAGGTTCAGGATGTAAATGGCACAGTTATATAAGCTTTGGAACCGTCACACTTAACAGTTCCTCCAATCATATTCTTCCTTTCCTTTCCTTTAATTTCCTTTCCTAACCTCAACTAAAAAAAAGCAACACAAAGTGACCTGTTGCTATAAACCAGTCTTGTCAATTGCAAAATCCACTCAATACATCCAGATTTTGTTTTACAGTGGAACCTTGGATTGCGATTTACGCGGTTAACGAGCGTTTCGCAATACAAGCACTGTATTTAAAAAAATCCTTACTCGGTTTGCGAGTGTTGTCCCGCTAAACGAGCAGGATTCAAGCCAAAGTGGTTTGCAGTACCGCAGTTGGGTTGGGGGGCACCGGAGCCAAGCAGTCGCCGTTCAAAAATGCTCTGAAAGACTATGCCCAATCTTTTCCGTGTGTTTCCGAGGCTCTCCGGTGCCCCCCACCTGTGGCTACATGCGGTATTGCATGCCATTGAAGTCAATGCGGAACAAATTATTTTAATTTCCATTGACTTCAATGGGGAAACTTGCTTTGATATGCGAGTACTTTGGATTACGAGCATTCGCCTGCAATAGATTATGCTAGCATGCACAGATAAGCGGAGAGTTGTGAGAGGCATGCAGGTAGGAGATTCCAATCCATCTGTGCTCTCCAAAAGCTGCAATTCTAGTTATGGCTGAACTTGGCCCTCTGTTGGAGAGGCCTTTCTTGTTTACTTAATAGTCATCCCTACTGTGAAATTTTTCTTACATTAAACCAAACAGAAATATTGCATATACTGTAGATATAGTGTCTTTTTTTTAAATAAATTAAACATTTAGATGCTGCACATCCACTGATGCTTTTTTACTAAAAATAATTTATACAAATTAGTGATTTCTCAGCTAAGCACTCTAAATAATTTAACTTCATAAACCTCTTGAATTATGGTTATATAATGTATTTAGGTCATTCTGTGGCAACAGAGCTCCAAGCCAAAAGATCAACTCTATAAATATGTCAATTGGCTAGTTTTTTGCTTTATTCTACTCTGGCATGCGCACATTTCACAGTGTGTTACGTTGTGCCAAAAAACAAAAGAACTTTACAACATAGAAGCATTCCAACTGTTGCCTTATTTTTTTACTTAAACATGGCATGTAATTTTTTTTAAATTTCAATCCCAAAGACCCATAATAAATGCATACTATTATGCCCTGTACACACGATTGGATGTTTTTCCCTCGGAATTCCGCTCAAGCTTGGCTTGCATACACACGATCACACAAAAGGTTCTCTGAACTTTCGACCGTCAAGAATGCGGTGATGTACAACACTACGATGAGCCAAGAAAATTAAGTTCAATGCTTCCGAGCATGCATCAAATTGTTTCCAAGCATGCATCAGAATTGCTACAGACGATATGAATGTTTTCCATCGGCAAATTTGCGAACCAGCCCTCAAACTTTTGTTGGCGGAAATTCCAACTGCAAACGTCTGATGGAGCATACACACAGTCAGAATTTCTGTTCAAAAGCTCACATTGGACTTTTCTTGTCGGATTTTCCGATCGTGTGTACAGGGCATTAGACCTTTTTGCTGCCTTTGATACATTTGACAACCCTCTCCTCCTCAAAAGACTTCACTCCCTTGGCACCCAAGACTCTGCTACTTTCTGCTTTTCCTCCTTCCAGGTACTCCTTCAATCACTTACAACTCAACCTCTTCCTCTCCACTTTTTGTAAGGGACCCAAAGGCTCTGTCCATCTATATTCTCCATTTGCACCTCCTCCTTTGATCAGTTGGTAACATCTCAGCCCCAACCTTCAGACTCATGCATCACTAATTTACCAATTGGCATATCAGTATGGATATCCCACCACTTCCAAAAACTCAATTATTCCAAAACCAAACACTAATATTGTCCTGCGTATTTGGTTTAAACCAACCTAGAAGCATCTGGATGAATGCTACCTAAATTGTAATACACTTCAGAGAAGTACAAAGTATATACAAAGTATATCCATTTCTCCACAAACATTAATAAAGTGGATGCCTAAACATCACACCAATTTGAGCTTGTTGGATATCCCGTTCTAGGCCCTATCCCTGTGCAGCTACGACTACCTCCACTTTTCTGGGAATCTTTAGGAGCGTGACTCTGGGAATTTGTGCCCATTCAACCAGAAAAGTATTTGTGAGATCAAGTACTGAGGTTGGATGGGAAGACCTGACTCTCAAAGAGCATACCAATTCATTTCAAAGGTGTTCAATAGGAACAAGGTCAGGCCTACGTGCAGACTACCCAAGGTCCTCCACTCCAAATTGATGAAACTGAGTTTTTTCAGATGCCTGAAGAGGGGCACAGCCATGCTATAAAAAAAAAAAGGGCCCTTCTCCAAAATTGCCATCAAACAGTTGGAAACAGAAGTATTGTTCATAGGAACCACTTAGATTTTAGCCATCATTTGTCTTCTGCATATTAGAAAATGAGAGCTGACATTCAACTGGTTGCCAAGAACAAACTTCTATTTTACACTGTGTTCTTACAAATCAGAATTATTTTTTCCCCCACTGTATTTTTCTGTCATTCGTTCTCTATTAACAGGACTCCTTGCTGAGAATGGATGTGATAAACGCTTCGTACATTAAAATGTCTCTAAAGATAACATCTCTTGGCTGATAGGAGCCCGAACAAGCGTATTACTTACAGGCTGTAGTAGAAAGCAACGCTGTCCTAATGTTTATATATGTCACAAATTAATGATAATCACCACACACCATAAATACACCATCAGGGAGATTGCACTGAGGTCACCACTATGAATTAGCTATATAAATACAGCGTGATTAGTAACGTCCATGAGTACATTTATCACTTAATGACTTCTTTCATTATGCCTGATCATTTTATCTCATCACAAAGCAAGCCGCCTTGTGTTCACCTTCCTGGGTTAAACTAATATAACTGTAGCTAAACATAAAACCAGGCAGCAGAGGACTCTCTGAATAATGCAACATTCACTTTGGATGCTAATAATTTTAGTGCATTTGGAAAACAAAATACTATAACTAATGTTTCAATGCAAGACTGTATAAAATTTCCTGGAAGACTATGCTTGTGTCAGAGTTCATGAGCTTTGAAAATAAATGTATTCCTTATATCCTGTTGGATATTGATGTTTGATGGACTGCAGCAAAGGTGTTCAAACCTGTTCAGTGAACAGGTTTCTGGGACCCCAATGAGTCATCTTCCCATTGAGGACCACAGCTTGCCGCAGACATAAAAGAGGTAACTTCAGGCATACTTGATGATGCTATTATGTATCAGCCACAACACTTTATTTTTATGCATTGGGAGGCTCCAATCATATTTCTGTCCAGTGGAAGCGTTTTCTGACTCCAATGGCATCAAGATTGCCAGAATATCTGAAAAGATGTCCAGCTGTCAAGCTTTGTCTGCAGATGGCATTGAAGGTAAAATCTCAAACTACAACACTCATCTCAGCCTGGCCAAAGAAGAGAGGGGTCGCATTGTTTGACATGTGTATGACGGAGAGAGAGAGAGAGAGAGATGGGTGTACCCAACATTGGAAATTAGGGTTAAAAATTAATATCCCATTATAATTAGAGCAGTTATAGCCTACGACTTGGTAGCTGCCATCCTTGTTATGAAGTCATTGGATAACCTGACAGTTATGGAATAATATTAAAACCTAAATGACTGAACCAATTTGGCACTAAATTTCACCGACGACTCTTTGCGATCGGCTCCCCCTTTAAATCTCAATCGCTCCCTGACAATAATTGATTGTGATCCACTCCTGAAAGGTACTAGTCCCCAGGAAACGGCATGGGCTTCCATTCATCAATTTCAGCTTCATAAGTGAAAATTTATACAAGGTATGCAGATGTTTAGAGTTTGGGGTAATCAATAAGAAATAAATAAAGATTGGCATACACTATACTCCACTTGACAAGCTCCAGCCTAATGTTTGTCAAGCAAATTAAACACACTTCGACTTTTCACCTGCTTCTACAACGGCACCACATATGGCTCTGAAGTTAAAAATAAGAAAATATGCATAGATTATCATACATAATGTACATCTCCCTCCATTTAATATGCAAATTTTGTAAAATATTACTGAATACCTTCTGTTCTAAATGAATAAATTTGAATTGCAATTAGAATAATCTTGTATAATTAATGAAAACTGTCAATTTTTGTTCATAAGTAATTTGATTAACACGTTGATAGGACACTTATCAAGTTCAGTAAACTGTTAGATTAGGAAGATGAAAAAAAAATTGAAGATCTTTTTTTTTTCTTTTTTTTTTTACCAGCTCTGACAATTTCCCCTGGCATGGTAAACAAAGATCCTCGTTGGCAAACTTCCTGACGTGCCGAGAGAAAGCCTCTCAAGATAATCTGTATATCACAGCCTAGAGATGAAACCGAGAGCGTGTTCTCTATTTCTTCCCAGCTTCCTCCTCTGCTGCTAGACCATGGAGTTTAAAGGTACAGTTAATTTCATTGATCAGGCAGGCTGCAAACGCCTGTCGAGGTCAACAGCAAGGTGAATCACTTGCTTTGAGAAAAAAAAAAATAAAAAAAATACTGTACTGTGCTCTTAAGCAAATAGCACCAACATCCCCCCAAGCCAAGTGTGTTAGCTTAGTGTTTGTGACTGTGTGAAACACTTCACACTTATCTGAATATTTAATGTAAACACCACAAATGCTCATCATAACTGTCCTTTATCTACATGTCTGTTGACGGAACTCTCAGACTTAATTAATTCACTATAATCACATTAGCTAATCCAGGCAACAGCAACATCAACCAAGACACAAAAAAAAAAACGAATACAAAAGAAAAAGGGCACACAGGGAAAAAAAAAATCAAGATGTGCAATATTATGTAATTTTCTCATAGTTTTTTTACTTTCTTTCATAATTAGACAGTCGGTGACCTACGTAGAAAGGCTTACCGATCACTGATGCAAAAGATACGTCTTTGCCTATCTGCAAAAGATGTTATGCAAAGTGAAATAAAGAGTTTTTTAAAACCTGAACGAGCTGAAACATTTCCTTGAAGGAAACTTTAGATGTTTAATTCATAAACCGCTGCCATCCATGTAAACCTCCTGATTTGGTAATGAATAACTCTTCATCATTTAATTAATTTAATAATGCCTTTCAAAATTCATAAATGAAGGGGTTTCTAAAATGGCTGCATTAATTAGTCACAATGGAGCAGTAAGGACATCGTTGTCAGACGTGTTACAGTCACTTTCAGGGCACACAGGGGGGGGGGGGGGGAGAAGAAAAGGAAAAAAGAAGGGGCTGAGAAATTGCTTAATATTAAGGTGTACACCAATCAAACAGCAGATTTGCTGATGAATGGTCAGTTCACAAAGGGTCAACGGTTACAGGTCCACCTGTGGGGGGAGATCAGCTACCTATTGATTGGTTTGCTTCCCATCTGGTCTTCTTGCACACATCAGTCTGGGCAGGCGCCCAAAGCTCTTTCTTATGCTAAGTTGATAATAAGATTTATTCTTGCTAAGTAGCTCCACTAGCTAGGCACTAAATTGGCCTTATCACTTACAGGCAAGTGATCTCTTCTAAGTTGTAGCAGTAATGATTATACAAATAATATCAGCAATTGCACTGACTTTTGAGATTTGATAAGCTCTACTCCCCCCCCCCCCCCCCCATATATATATTTTTTTTTTTATGTAACATGCATGGGATTTGTCAAGCACAGGCCATGCAATAAACCAATAAGCTAAAGTAATACTAAGGCCTCATGTACACTGGACGTTATGATTACGTTATAAAAATGGCAGTAGCTTTTCAGTGAGTTTTTTTAAAAATTTTGCAATGGCGCTTTTAAAAAAATTTTTATATAAAAAAACATTTTATTATCATTTTTAATGGTTGGACTTGATGGACTTATGTCTTTTTTTTAAACTCACCTACTATGTAACTATGTAAGCATTTTTTTTTTCAATGAGATCAAAAACGCGTTTTTGAGCATTTGTCTGCGGTTTTATGTGTTTTTGACGTTTTTGGACATTAGAGTGTTTTTACAGCTGAAATACTCAGAACCCACTAGGTTTTTTTTTTTGGGGGGGGGGGGGTTCCAGCAAAAAAAAAAAAAAACGCCCCAGCCAAAAACAGTTGATAACTTGAGAGTTTATTGACTGTAAAAAAAGAAAAAAACGTCTGAAGCCAAAAACAGCTGCTGTAAAAACTTCCAAAAACATTCAGTGTGCATGAGGCCTAAGTATTTACAAAACACGGTGTACGCCATTTTTTTTCTTTAAACAGGTTCTTTCAATACTGAAGTCATTATTAAATTAAGCTAGACATTCAACCAATAATTAAAGGATTAAATAAAATAAATAATACAATATTTTGTTATGGGAGGGGGGGAGTGTGTGGGGTGAAAATGTTTGTGAAGAAAATCCAATCAGAATCAAAATTCAATCAACTGTTTTACAAATTAAGAAGATACTTTTGATTGCTTTTCTAACTGACAGAGACAAGGACATGACACAGATTATTTCTCTGCACATATTGGTTAAAAATCCAGCTGACTTTAGAGTTTGTCAATATCAGGAGAGGTAATTAACTGTTTTGAAAGAATCCGTAATGTGGGACTTTGTAATGGCATCATTTGGAGTCAAGTCACAGATGCGGCTTGTGGAGCCATACTGTAATTAGGAAGAAATGCTGTACAGGTTTTCTACTAATTAGCAAATTATGCTGAAAATAGCATCAAGCTAATTAACAGTTATTATGGCATTTTTGAAAGTATGACTTTAATTAGCAAAGTCCTGACGCAGGCAATTTCAAACTTGTCCAGAAAAACACAGGACATGATCAAGAAGATACAAAGATTATTATGATAGAGCCACAAAAAAAAAATGGAAAGAATAGCCATTATGGCTGCCTGAGTTTCCATTTAAATGGAAGAGCATGTGTACGGCCTGAACTCTGCCAAAAAAATCCGAGCTGGCTGCCTGATGTCAGGTGGACCTGGTGCTCGTAACAACCACCATGCAAAAACAAGCCAGAGCTCAGCTGGTGCTAGGAAGATTCACTTATTCTACTTGAATGCACATTAAAAGAGCGTCTGAATGAAGCCAAGCAACAATACGTAACCTGACAGCTAAGCTATGGTCCGCACATTGCCCATCATATGATTATGGTTGGGTCTTACTGTAATCAATGCAGGGATGTGGGCAGGAAAATAAGCAGGATTATGCTGGGAGCCTTTTTTTTTTTTTTTTTTTTTACATGCAGAGCAGTAGATGGAATTAAAACACACAGATTTTTTTTTCTATTTTTTTTTTTTTTAAGCATGCGTAGTTGACAGAACAGAGTGCATAGTTTTGAAGAAGTTGTAAAAGAAGAACAGAAGTGTGCCTAGCCTCGGGCGCTTCACTGCTCAGCCTATTAGCTATGGTGACCTTGCCTATCCCTTTGTCTTTGTATTTTCCTCCCGCTGGTTTCCTTCTTAAGAATTCTCTTTTGTTGTCTTAGAGAATGAGAAAAATGCCATCTCTCGCTCCAGCCCCCCGTAGTTTGAACTCCCGAGATCTAGCGACACACCCAGCCTGTAGCCACCTTTAGCCCTGCGTGAACTTGGCAGGAGGAGAGCCAGCCATTAAATACAGAGCATGGTCTCAAGCCGACAGAAAGGCTTGCCCCTGCTTCTACCCTAGGCTGCCTTTTATTATTGCCTGTCCTTCACACTGAGGAAGAGAGCCTTGTAGCCAAGTTTTGACAATGCCACATATGGGCCTTCTCCATCAATCTGACTAATCAACCATCAAAAGAGAAGCAAAGCCAACTTAATTGCCAGCGAGATATCACTGGTCTCACTTGATACAACTTGAAATTGATATAACTCTGGGAAAGCAGCCTTAGCTGATGTTGAATGGAGATAGAAATATAACACTGATCACTAGTTTGATGAATTGATAAGCTACAACACATTTGACTTCAGTCAACCATTTCGTAAAAAAAAAAAAAAAAAATAAGACAAAAGAGATATACATTGTATTGCTGTTGTCTGTTGGTGTTCATCTTTAAATTGAAGAAAGTTGGCAGTGTAATATTGACCACATGCACGCAGATCAGTTTTTTTGTACAGAAGGCTGTGAAATGGTTCTTCTCTTTTGGACATGCACAATTTATGCGAAACAATTTTATATTCCGATGGCAATTTTAGTATTCCAATTTTATTCCATCATTGTGTTACGCGGGCACACTACTCTATTATCATAAACATCTGACCTGTTGAAAAGATTGCTTGCCTTTAGTCTGGAGTACAGTTGGCTATAGACACCTCATCAACTCCAAGAAAACTGTTTATCGTTTTATGCCTCAACCACCAGTCCACCAAATTCACGCTATTTTTTTTTCTTTCCCGATTTGAGAAACGCTGATGCTCCAGGGCACAGGCAATGAAAAAAAAAATCACTCTCTCTTTTTATAGTGTAATGCAGATATTTGATGAAAGGGTTGAGGTTACAATATCATAAACTTCTGTTATTTACTCTTTTTCGCCTTTTGTATGTTGGCCTATATATGCTGCTTGATTATCGACTCCTAGAATCGGTGGCAAATATCTGGTTATGTCTCATGTAAAACAGACTTAATTATGTATGAAATAGCAAAAATAAAATAAAACATGCTAAAATTAGTAAGGGGGCAAAGTCACATTTGTGCGATAAAGCTTGAAAAATGTTAAGCACATCATGGCTTGTCTCCGGCTCCTGCCCCCGCTGTGCCTCCTTTAAAGTCCTGACTGACAGGTGACATTCTCCTATTTATTATCAAGAACTACAAGTTTTGATGTTATCGTAGTAGAAAAACAGCCCAAATGTCAAAGTCTGAATATTTTCTGCCCCCTTTTGTAAACGACATCTTACTTGTCCAAGGCAGCCTTTACAGGTTACACAGGTATTTTAACAGATATCATATCACGTATATATATATTTTTTTCATGTGTGCTTTCTCCACCAATCCCACATAAAAAAAAAAAATCATGGCCTTTTTATTAGGAAGCGATGTCATAGAATTCTGTTATAAATGACTAAAACTGTAGATGCTGAGCAGAAAGGAATGCCCGACTGACCTGATGCTGTATTAAATTTTCATATGAAAAGAGGACTTTACATATCCAGCCAAAAGGGCAAATCTCTGAGCTCCTGTTGGGCTCTCAGAGACAAGCATTTTCTAGCTCTGCATGCATAAAATGAGCTACAGTAGGTGTCAGTAATTAAACTATCATGTTTCAAAGTCTTGACAACAGTACAGAAGCAAGAGAACAAGACGATAATTTCATTAGTCTGAAGAGCTAAGTCATAATTAGGTGCCTTTCACAGAGTAAAAGTCGCGGACAAAAGGTAGTGATTCTAGCAGTCCCATTCTGCAGCGTGGGGATGAAATCTTATCCAAACTCTGAGCTTGCAAGGTTAACAATTGGGCAAAAAGGGTAGGAGCGAAAGAGCTACAAAGTCTGTTTTTTGAACAATCACTCTTTCTTTGCGGAGGCTGAGAAAGGAAATGATGTAGAAAAGGAGAATAAAGGATTAAAAAAAATTCAATAACAATTGAAAATCGGTATACCATTGTTCTAGTGTAACCTGAATTCATCTCCTTGTTCTTTGAAATGATAGCTCCTACCCCTAAGGCGATATACACCATTCCTATTTTAAAGTAATGCTTACAATCATTAAGGTGGGGGGGGGTGGGAGAGAGAGCGAGAGAGGCCATGATTTGTAGACATACCCCTATCAAAGTCATTAACTAACATCGTAAAACGACTTAGGGTGTAGTAATGTTTACTTAGGACTCTAAGGATTGGGATGGGCACTTGATCGAATCATTAATGTGTGGTTTAATGTTTATGTCAGTATATTCATCTCTGTCTTGACTTGCCGAGGTATTTGCATATTTAATTGATCAATATGCTCCGAGTTCCTCTTGCACATCTGCCAAGCTGGTCCTGTCTCCTTACAAGGCTCATTTCTCAAAGTGACAGCTTGCTGCCTGCTGTACTCCTCCACAGCCCTCATCTGTAGCCTCTATGGAGGACAGGAAACATCTCCAGCCTCCAAATCTCTCTTTTCTAGAACTGTTAATGGCCTATCCTATAACATGTAGCATCGAGATGAAGAAGGAAAAAAAAGTCCTTCAAAATGGAGAAAAGAAGCAGTTATTCAGACAGATTTTCCACATGGCTAAACGTCACACTGTAAGAAGCAACATGTGTGTTATTGTTTCACATTTAGCATCTGTCAATGTCGCAGCTCCTGCTTCCCAACAGCCTTGAATCAGGGTCCCTTATCAGCAGCGCGTCAGAAATGCACACAGCCCTCTCCTGCTTGCTTAATCTTTTATTAAGAGCTACATTGTGAGCTCTACTGATAGCAAATGGCTCCCTTCTTCATCATTCATAAATCCAAAGTCAGCATCAATAAAATCACCACTTGACGGAAACCGCAAGCAAGATGGATATCTGCCAATAAGTATACCTTGCACCTCCTAAATAATTCATTGGCATAGATGCCAGCATTGTCTTGCAAAACATTTTGACAGAGATACTAGCTGCATTCAAATCTTCGGGTGAGGTATGCTGTTTGAAAGGCTGCTTGCATGAAAATAAAATAACAATAAATTGAATCACTTTATTAAACAGCGGCCCCATAGCGCACATTCCGTAAAGTGGCAGTTGTGTGTTCAGTGATACATCTACACTAGTCATTTTAAAGAGGTTCTCCGCATATAAATATTGTTAACTTCTTGTGCGCGTACACAAATGTACATTATAAAGTCTTGATTAGTCTTCTTTGTTTCAAAAACACTACCAGCACTCCAGGGTCAAAAGTTTGGTCAGTTTATATTTTTATTCCTGAGGTCACATCCATTGTCTCTTACAATATTACAATATATGTGCTTTCATCAGGGGTATACTGACCATTGAGTCACTTGGGCACTGCCCGAGGGCCCCATGCCACTAGGGGGCCCCATCAGGGTTGCCAGGCTCAGTAAAACCAGGGACAGTGTGTAAAAATCTATGTTTTGTTTTTTTAGATCTGTCCCTGATATGTCCGAAACCGACATGCTTTTGATCCCAAAATACCAAGATTTTAGCTGCCCCGCCTCTGCACTGCCTCCTGGCGTGGTGGCTGTAAGCCCAGGGCCCCCATAATCTTCTATTGCCCGGGGGCCCCATGAGTTGGCAGTCAGCCCCTGGCTTCCATGCTCCTCTACAGTTAAATCATTAGACTTTTTTTTTGTATGGCGAGCCACAACATGAGCAGTCCTTTAATGCAAATGGCTTGCTTTTCAACTCTTTTTCCTACCTACTATGATGTATTTGTCAAACAGTAGACTGAAGGTAGTTGAGAAGCAAGGCCTCTAACAATCAGCTCTTGCAAATGATGTATCAGAAGCAGTGGCGGCTGGTGCTCCATTTTTTGGTTGGTCCGTCAGTCAAAATCCCCTCCGTTGCTTACTTATCCGACCACCAGCTCCGCACTTACCCCATCTAGGTCGCGGGCAGCTTCGGCAGCTTCCCTCCCTTGCTTCTCCTCCTCAGTGGCTTCCCCCTGCATCTCCTCCTCGGTGGATTCCCCCTGCATCTCCTCCTCAGTGGCTTCCCCCTGCATCTCCTCCTCAGTGGCTTCCCTCTGCATCTCTTCCTCAGAGGCTTCCCCCTGCATCTCCTCGTTGGCTGCAAATACAGTCGCTTCTCCTCTCGGCCAATTGGGTCTAAAGACCTGCTTTGTGATTTGCCGGGAGGAGAAGCAGGAAGACAATAGCAAATATTAATTTGCTTTTGTCACACAACTGGGTGAGCTCAGGGCACAGTGCTCACCCTTTTTTGAAGCCAATAAGAGCCTCAAGCTCTAATCATGTGATTTAAAAAATGAAAAAACCCATTGAAATCTATTCGTCCGGTGCCCTGCATATAGATTAAGTGCCTGGCACATGGATCAGAAGGGAAGTTTATTCAGACTGACTTTATATTCCAGTTTCAATCTTGTAGCTAGGTCATTGGGGTGATAGAAGTTGGTTGGAAAAATTATTTTCCAGTTCAGGATAAACATTGTTTTTAATATTTAATTAGGTGTCTGCCCCTGGAAGTCATCTTAAAAAAAAAACATCTACCTACAGTCCAAACTCAGCTCTGGGGAAGAGGGGTCACCCTCAAAACACGTCAACCTACCTTGGACTTTTTCCTCCCACCCAAGTCTACTGGCCAGCAGATCTTGCTGGATGAGGCAAATTATGGACTTTTTATTAGCTGTCTGATTTTATCACATGTTTGTGTGTATACTATTTTTACTGTTAATACATTTTGCGCCCTCTGTCCTTGTTTTCTTTTAGAGCCTCTGGAAGTCATGCCTGTGGCTGTCAGTCTTGCAAAAAATCATGGAATTTTAATTTTACATTTTTACCATATCAAGGTATCCTACTCAAGCTGTATCCTACTCAAGCTTTTACAATGACCCTAGGCTTACTCCGGTGATTGTAAAATGTCAATAGTAATGGTATGAACACAGCTTATATAGCAACATTTTTGTAATTTCGAGGATCTCGAAAGGGGCATCCCACTTTAGTTGGAAATGTAGCCTCTGCTTAAGACCACACTATGTAGCAATTCATAAGGGTCCAAAACACTTTTCAACTTAAGTGGTACAACCCTTTCAGTTTTGCCTTTACTGTTGATCCTACTGTTGAACAGTTTCAGTTTCAATGTGAAATAAATAAGTGGACCCTGTTTTCAGAAGTACATATGGACAGGCAGACTGTTGAGTCCCATCTCTGGCAATTTAGCAGCCATTCTTCTTGGAAACAAGTACACCTAGACACATCAACAATCTGTTTATTTGGGAAGGAAATCATTATGTAATCAGCGCCTACGATTATCAATCGTTTATAAATTTTGCCTAAGCTCTTCCATTCAACAGTTTTTTTTTTTTACTTTCCTTCCCTTTGATTGATGTTTCCCTGCGAGCTGTCATTAGTTAAATTAATTTGCCTTCAAAAGACAGCAGAATAGGGTCCACAAAGACAAATCTTAGGAGACCATAAAAATAGACCATAATTTAGAAGAAACTCCAGCTCGTTCTCTTCTCCTGTCATCACGGTAGAAAAACACTTTAATTTGATACAAATTTCTCAGGAGAAACTTTAAATTAACTTAGATTTTACTCTGTTTGAGGGATGGCAAGTGAAAGTTAACAAATAAAAAAGGCACTGTTTGCTGATTCTGCAGTTTCTGGGCTGCTGCTTTTATCAGTTCTTTTTATTTTCACTCAGGCTAAATAAATGCCAATATTCACCTCTAAAGAGTCATCATAAAGTCATTCCTTGGGGATATAAAAAAATATCCTGCTCTCATCTCTCTTCCATACAGTGTCACACAAAGTTAAAAGACTTAGTAAGAGTGATAAAAAAAAAAAAAGCATCTTTGCTTATGTGATTTGCTTCTTTTGGACTACAGAAGATGGATTTACTGATAATTAGACAGAATATTTTTATATTTAAAGTCAAACACCATCCTTTTTGCATGTGATATTTTAAGTCAGGACAACAAAAAATGTTACCTTCTGAAGCATATATATTACACACTATAGTAGGACATGATCAAATTATGCTTATTATCAGGTAAAGAAAGTAATTGGAAGCAAATTCATAGACAATTAAAGAGCTTTGTAAAGTACCAGTATTTATAAACACAAGAAAATAAGTATAAAGCACCATAACATTGCAGTCCATGGTTTTGCAAATTGTAAATAGGGGCAAAATGGACAAGGTCTTTGCTAGTGGGAACAATTCATATATGTCAGTGGACAGCTCCAATGAGTAGACCCTTTAATGCTTTAGTGAAGGAGTGTGAGGGGAACTTCATACATCTTAATATTAAAAGGGGACCTCTGCAAAAGTGCAGGTTGTAGGACTAATGCCGCGTACAGACGATCAGACAACAAAACCCTGGATACATTTCTGACAGATGTTGGCTCAAACTTGTCTTGCACACACACTTACACAAATGTTGTCGGAAATTCCGAACGTCAAGAACGTGGTGACGTACAACACGTACGACGGCACTATAAAAGGGAAGTTCAATACCAGTCGTGTTAGTAGAAGTTTGGTGAGAGACGATTTGCGCTTTTCAGCCAGTTACATCGTGACGAATGTGCTATCTCCATTACGAACACTAGTTTTACCAGACCGAGCGATTTCCCTTTTATACTTGATTCAGAGCATGCATGGAATTTTGTGCGTCGGAATTGTCCACACACGATCGGAATTTACGAGAACGGATTTTGTTGTTTGAGAACCAGCTTTCAAATTTTTGTTGTTGGAATTATGTCCGATGAGGCCTACACACGGTCGGAATTTCCAACCAAAAGCTTCCATTGAACATTTGTTGTCAGAAGTTCCGAGCGCGTGTACGCGGCATTACAGTTGCATATGCACTATATTGTCAAAAGTATTGGTATGCCTGCCTTTACACACACATGCAATTTAATGGCATCCCAGTCTTAGTCTGTAGGGTTCAATATTGAGTCGGGCCACACTTTGAAGCTATAACAGCTTCAACTCTTCTGGGAAGGCTGTCCACAAGGTTTAGGTGTGTGTTTATGGGAATGTTTGACTATTCTTCCAGGAGCACATTTGTGTTATTCTGATATTAAAAATGGTTAAAGCTAAGTATTTTTAAATGTAGGCTCCAAATCAAACATTTAACCTCCTAAAATGGCATTGCTAGCAAAATATTTTAAAGTGGGCTTCTTTGTGACCGCAAAACCTTTTTTTTTCTCTCTTTTAGAGGTCAGGATGGGTTTCCAATTACCAAAATTCTGCAAAGACCAAAATGACTTATGAAGGAGGAAGGCAGCTAGTCATAACAGATATGGGAAAAGTTGTTCACACCACTAACAAGCCATAGCACAACATTGGAGGTAAAGAAAAAGCTTCCTATGCCAGACTCATGGGATACTAATTGTGTAGTTTATATAAAAAGAAGCTTAGACTGTTCATTTACCTTTATTTTTGTAACATTATTGAGCCTATTTGAAGTGGTGTTCCAGCCAACTATAAATACACAACTGAAATACTTGTATGTAAACTCTCAACATGGTAAATATTCATAAGGTAGTTGCCACCATCTTCGTAAATCATAAGTCTTAACCTAACTATATACAGGCATACCCCACTTTTAAGTACACAATGGGGTTTATTTACTTAAGCTGGAAAGCGCAAAATCGGGGTCACTTCTGCATAAAAACCAATGAGCTTTCAGGTTTAATTACCAAAGCCTAATTTAAGAAGCTTGGGTTTAGAAGCTCATTGGTTTCTATGCAGAAGTGAGCCTGATTTTACGTTTTCCAGGTTTAGTAAATAAACTCTGTTGCGTACTTAAAAGTGGGGTATGCCTGTAGCAACAATGGGGACACCACCTAACCTATTGCAACTTAGCATATTTCCATTTCCTACCTCCAGCTTGTTTTGTTATTGTGCTACACTCCCTCATCCACTTAAAACACTACCTTCTAGTTTCCTAGTTCCTGGTGCTTGAAAACTTGTTAGATTTACAGCATTATGAAATGCATTAGAGTATGATTTTTTCGCAATCCACGTCACCAGAACTAGGGCCACCCATTGGAAGATTTCACCTCTATTATTGTCAGACAAAAATGTGGGATTTTCTTTTGTTTTTAATTCTGGGGACACACACAGCAATAAAAATGTTGGTGTTCTAATCCCCCTCCATTCTATCAATTTGTTGGGTTTGGCAGAAACCGACAGAGATTTAAGCCATTACTGGGCAGGCTGAATGTACCAAGTTGATCGATTGATCAACTTGGGTACAACCAGCCTGCTGGATTCTCTTACTATTATGGCTAGCCATGCGGAGCCAGAGGACAATTGCTCTGCAGAAGGGCTTCCCCTGTCAGCATTGTCTTTGTTGATGGGGGAATCATGCAAATTTTCTTCCTATAACCCATGGTTGCAGGAAAGAAATTCCCACCATGTATGGCCTACCTAATGCTTCCAACTTTGTGGACTATGCTCCTATCAAGGTGCAAAGTGACACACTTACTATGAAAGAAACTCCCTTTGTGATGGGCGATGATGGAAATAAACGCTAAAATTTACATAAAATCATAATGTTAGGCTTCTTTTGTTTGCAATCATGCATTAGGAGAATGAGTAATACAGCAGGTTTTCAAATGAGTAAGTATTAGTTACCTGAAGAATGACTTTATTAAAGTATGGGATCCAATTCACTTCCTGCAGACCACTAATGTAGTACCAGAATGACAATACAAAAGGTTGTTGACCATTAATTACTTATTATTAAATTACCATACAGTTAGAAAGTTTACCCAATCTGTTTTCGATTACCGAAACGCAAAAGAGGTGTTTAGGGTTCTTTATAGTTAATAGTGTTTTCCCTGCTATCTCTTACACTGGATAAAGCAATTTATTGCCCATTGCACCCGCTAATAATTCAATAAACTGGTGGACCAGGTCTGCCTGTGGTTCTCCCAGTTTTTACAGCACTGTACGCCGCGGTTTACAAGGCTGTGCTATGTAAAAAATACTCTGAATTTAGTTCTAATTGCCCGGCTTTTGACTCGCGCAACATTTCTTTGTGTTGAAAGCAACACGGTGATTTATCCTCATTATTGTGTAAATAGGTTTCGGCAGTTCTCAGTAAATAAAACAAAGACTGACAGGAGGAGAAGAGGGAATTTGCTTTCCTACCAATTAGAGTAGCCTTAGGCAGTACTTTTAAGAGGAGATAAATCCCGCAAATCGCTAAAATGATCCTGTCACATGCACCAAATATTAAAATCACACAGCAGCACACTTCATACAGTTTGCTTTAGTTTAATGAGTCGGGGTGGGCTTCATTGCAAGGCTTGCGTCTCACAGTTGGGGACCGCTGATTGACAGCTGAGATCGTGCCCAACTGCAGCTTCCTAACCAGTAGGACCAGATGGAAAAATCACAATTCATGTTTATTATGCAGTTTTTTTCCTGCCTTGCAAAATTCCCAAACTATCTCTTCACCTCCTATCTGTAAAATTCCTTGCCACAATACATGCAAAATGTTACTTGGGTTGCCCCTGAGGCAACACACTCGTTAATGTTGGCAAGTTGTAAAAGACAAAAATAAATTAGGATAGAAACAGAATACCATTGTGCACTGCTTATCTGTCTGATGGAGAGAAAAAAATAAACAAAGAAATTGGACAATGGGACACCAGTGTCCACCACTGGCTCAGTACGCAACTCTTTGAATCCAACCACAGGATCTATCAGCATGGAGTTTGTATATTCTGCCCTAGTCTATGTGGGTTACCTTAGAACAGTGGTCTCCAAACTGAAGCCCTTTTCTTGCCTTTATCCGGCCCTTGGGGCACTATAATTTCTGCCACTGACACCAACAATGGGGAACTATACCTCCCACTGACACCAACAATGGGGCTTAATTCCTGTTGCGGACACCAACAGTTGTGCACTATTCCTTCCACTGACACCAACAAAGGGGCACTATTCCTTCCACTGACACCAAAGATAGGGCATTATTACACCCACTGACACCAATGACTGTGTCCCCCACTGATATCAACAATAGTATAATATTATTTCCACTGACACCAAAGAGTGCATTCTTTACTCCCACTGACCAAAAACGGTCCCCCTAAAGTTTGAAGGACTGTAAACTGGCCCTTTGTTTAGAAAATTTGGAGACCCCCTTAGATGAAGGGTTCGGTCTTGTATCACCAGGTATTCGAATGGTCTTCAATACATTTAATGCACTTTTATACATTTAATAGAGTTACAAAAAAAGTGCAGAAACTTTTTGAACCCTCGTATTTTAATGAAAGCTGGAGATTTTAGACATACTGAAAATTTCCTTTGAAACTGCATTAACATATTAAAGCTTGTGAAAAATGTAGTATTTGGATTTACCTAAACTTTAATTAATTATCCTGCCTTAACATGAAAGTAGGGGATGTTGGCAGCACATTAATGGCACAGGTAACCTATGATTAGCCATCCATTGTCTGATCTTTGTGTGCTGGGTCCATCTGCTGGGGAACTCCACTTTGTACAACCTCTGGACACCAAAACACAAGAAGATGATTAGGGTGTAAAAAAATAGGGGTCATGAGTTTTGGCACACTTGTTTTTTTTTATCACCAAAGATCTTCATGAAGCCTACAAAAATATTTAAATTAAATGAAAGAATTTCCAAAAAAAGTTGATTACCTGGTTTTGAAATATTCGCCTTCTATTTGCCCTCATACGTTATGTTCAGCTATGTGCAAAAGGGTATATTAAATGGTTGGATGGATTCCTAATGGCCAATCATAATCTACAGTGTATGGCATGATTATTTTACGGCGCCGAGGGCAGACATAACTGTAAAACAATGCCCCGTGTGCTCTGCCGTCCAAATGTTCACTTTAGGATTCTGGAATTCACCCTACAACACGGAATGGCTCCTTAAGCGTAAGCCATAATGAGCTTGTAATAACAAACCAGCAGACCCTAGTCGCAACAGAGCACAGCTGCAAGCCCTTTTATTGTTTGGGCTTAACATATCCTATTTTCAACAATTACCTTTTCTTTCTGTTGACCACAGACAACTTTTACACAGTGACATTTATACTTCATATATTGAGCAATGATTGTTACCTTGTTACTGCATTTTTTTTTTGTGTGTGCGTAATGCTTTATGAGGGTGGAACGTTATGTGTGACAGGAACCCAAGTAACCCGAGACCTGGGGTCAGTAATGTATTAAAACAAAACAAGACACACATGGCTTCTGCAAGGCAAGAAATCAAGCAGGAATGAGAGCCTTAGACAGGGCAAGATAAAGAAAGCCTTCCTAACAGCTGCAATTATAGCCTTGGTTATATGAGTCAATCCATTACTTCACATGGGCTTGACAAATTACCATAAATGCCAAAGTAGAACAACAGCAAGGTAATTTAGGTCTCGTACTGGACAGTTTCAAAGTTACTGTACATAGATTTATAGCGGAGGCCCTAATTTATTCGCAAATTGTTGCCATATATCTTGGTACATAAGGTAGCACTTAAAATGTTTTGCCGCCTAGCCAATATGGTTTTTTCGAAAGTCAATAATCTAAAAGACCTTACAACAATGTTTGCTGAGAAAATATTTCTCGGCCTGGTTGCGTTAAACCTAAATTTGTTGATTTATCATTTACTTAATTGCTGCCTCAATATTTCATTTACAAGTGGGGGCCATCATGCCTTTGATTAGAAGGACTATGTTTCTTTAGCAATATTAAGTAAAATGGGACGTCTTTAAAGGCCACAAAAAAATCATCACCTCTGATATATTTGGTGAGGTGGAATGAGTGCTAAAACACTATTTTAAAGCAAAGTTTTATTGAGTGCTGAACCAAAGTACACATTCATAAAATCACAAAATGGCGGTAAAGTGGTATGATATGTTGGCCAAATTTTGCATTCTATAAAGAGATGAGCAGTCTTGATCCTATGCAGGACATGACTATTATAAATGAGTTGCAGGGTAATACCATTATGCAATTTACTTACAGTGGGGGAAATATATATTTGATCCCCTGCAGATTTTGTAAGCTTGCCCACTCACAAAGAATTGAAGGGTCTATCATTTTTATCATAGGTGTATTTTAAATGATAGAGACAGAATATCAACCAAAAATCCAGAAAAAAATACAATATAAAGGTTATAAATTGAGTTGCAGTTGAGCGAGAAAAATAAGTATTTGATCCCCAAGCAAAAACATGACTTAGTACTTGGTGGAGAAAACCTCATTGGCAAGCATAGAGGTAAGACGTTTATTGTAGTTGGTTGCTAGATTTGCACACATCTCAGGAGGGATTTTGGTCCACTCTTCCTTACAGATCTTCTCTAAATCCTTAAGGATTCCTGGCTGTCGCTTGGCAATTTGAAGTTTCAGCTCCCTCCATACATTTTCTATAGGATTATGGCAAGGGTAGGCAACCTCAGTCCTGCAGCTGTTTTGAAACTACAAGTATCATGAGACATTGCAAGATCCTAACAATCACAGGCATGACTCCTAGAGGCAGAGGCATTATGGGATTTGTAGTTTCACCATAGCTGGAGTGCCAAGGTTGCCTACCCCTGCATTAAGGTCTGGACACTGGCTAGGCCACTCCATGACCTTAATGTACTTCTTCTTGAGCTACTCCTGTATAAGCATGTCTTTCTCATCCACACTGGTCACAAACTGGCACAACTGCTAGGCCACTAGACCGCTACTCCTTTTGACTCCACATACCCTGACCATAGGGGGGCTAACTTAGAAGGCCACCAATAAATGCTTCTACTAAAGAGTTGTATTTACCATGCTTTTGGCATGGGAGTGTAAAAGGAAAAAATATTTATGATCCATTTGCCCATTTTGATAAATTATTTCTATCATATTCTAAATCTAATCAGTTTAGAGATACCAAAACAATGGAAGATGATTTATTATTAGCTGTTATGGATTAACAAACTTTTCTTGTGGTATTTTAGACACACCATGCTGTGCTTTCGTGAGATCTGTTCTAAGCCCAGAGCAATATGCAAAGCAATCACAATACAGTAATTTTGATAACATGCCAAAAAATATAACGTTAAACTAAACTAACGGTAATGATTGCATGTTTGATTTTTACAGAGTCCCGTGTGTAGTAGGAATGTATTCTAAATTACATACTTTGTGGTTTTCTACATTTCTCAGTCACTAGTGTTTGGTAGCTACCATGCTATGGTTGGCAGTTGTTTCCAGATGCCTAAGGAGAAACCACCGGGTAATTCAATGTGCGAACCAAACCCCTTAGGGGTCAGAGGCATTTTACACCACTAATAGTAAAGCCCTAATCCTGCCCAAGTTTTGATGTTCTGTTTTAGAGTATGGAAGGGTTAGAACTACTATAAGGTTTGTGAGGTTTCCTCAGTAGTCTCCAAACCGGCAATAAAAACCCGAAATGTAAACCTTTAACATGTATGCGACAATATATAGTTCAGTCAATAATATACATAAGAAAATGGGGAGGTCTTCATTAAATACATTGTTGATTTTAAAATTGCTTTTAAGGGGCGCCTAAATCCAAATGGAGCAACCAGCAGCCAATAAATGGGATTGGAAACTCTACATAACGCAATCCAAGCACACAAGCCAGTTAAAGTGTTACGTTGACGATCAACTGCATTGATGTGGGAAGTTTGTTGGTTTTGGTTGGATTTAGACAGTTTTGCTATAAAGAATGATAGAAGTTTTATGTCTATATTGGAGTAGTTCTTTAAAATATAAAGGGCTCAATCACAATACTGCGTTTGTAGTGGTACAGTTTGTCATAAAACATTATTTATCCCCATAGAAGACTTGCTGGAAATTACATCAAAATGCAGCAGGCAGGATATTCATTAAAAAAAAACACATAAAAAATCAACACACTTGAAACACATTAATGTTTTTGTCTTTGGCAAATGGCTGTTCATACGCAAAAGTAATTTTATTGAATATGTCTCACGCCATGGCAGATCTATATTATGCAACGTTGTACTGTATATATTTATTTATATATATTTTTTTTCTGTATTTTTTTTTTCTTCTTTTTTTAATTATTACAGTAAAGACAAAAGGCAACAATACTATTCACTATTCCCTGGCATCTCTGAATGTCAGAGTAATTTGAGATGAAAGATGCTCCATTCCTCAATGGGCAGCCATAGGACATATGAGAATGTAAAGCAGTCTTAGTCAGAATAGAAAAGAATTCACGGACAAATACAAGCAGCATTTCCCCAGATTATAATTTACGCTGTATTAACTGTCAAGAGTACTTTTGAGAAATATAGATAACAATTCAGCAGGAATCGATAGGGAGTGACAGTTGATTTTAAAGCTTAATACAAGACAAGGAAGAAAATGACCAGGGTATCAACTCTGGAGGAATAAATTTGTTTTGTATTTGATTTTTGTGTTAAATTTATTACAGCCAGGATTGGCTTTCCTCACATGACAGAAAGATGTGAGATAGTAACATTATAGCATCTGTCTCCTGCAGTTTTCATACAACTGCTTATCTTTCAATGATCTTCTTTATCGGAGCCGCAAATTAAGGAAATTAAACTGTCACTAGATCAGAGGAATTTCAAAACTCAGTTGGAATGTTTGGAATAAGCGCTTCGGCATAGGGACAAGGCCATACCAACTTGCATCACAACAGGGGGAAGTCACTTGGGCCATTGTGTCCAGTCATATTTTTGAAAAATGTGTCTGGAGACAGCAACCTACCCCACTTTCTCCCCCCCCCCCCAAAAAAATGAAGGTTGTTTCAGACACGTGAGACCCACTGAAACCCATAACTGTCCTTAAAGCGGTATTTCACCCTAAATATAAGATCTCCCATGTGATCCAGCATACTGGCGTCAGCGCCAGTATGCTGGGTTTTTTTTTTTAATCCCACACTTACTGTATTATGCAGGAATTTCTTTTTTTCCCCCGTGGTGGACGGCGCCAGTATAGCGCGTCACATCTTCCTAAAATACCCGATATGGACTCGGGTAATCTCGTCGAAAATGCGGCGCCTGCGCACAGACCTAGGAGCTGACTGCGCAGGCACCGTATTTCTCCGTCACGCCCTCCGAAATAGGACTCGGAGAAATACGGCGCCTGCGCAGTCAGCTCCTAGGTCTGTGCGCAGGCGCCGCATTTTCGCCGAGATTACCCGAGTCCATATCGGGTATTTTAGGAAGATGTGACGAGCAATACTAGAGCCGTCCACCGCGGGGGGAAAAAAAGAAATTCCTGCATAATACAGTAAGTGTGGGATTAAAAAAAAAAAAAAAACAGCATACTGGCGCTGACGCCAGTATGCTGGATCACATGGGAGATCTTATATTTAGGGTGAACCTCCGCTTTAAAGCTGATATTTTCTTACTTGAGAAAGATTTCATAAGGCAATTGCCTTTGAAGAAAAGTGGGTAAGTCCTGCATACATGTCAGCTGTGGAAAGAGCTGTGAGAAAAAGGAGTAACCCCTTGAAATGCGTCAGCTAAGGCCATAATGTGACAAAGAGGGCACACATCTTAAAACGCATCAGCTGAGAATAGAGCTTTGAGAAGGAGGCCACTCACCATGAAGTGCGTAATTTGGCATTGAAGAATGGTTGCCTTTGATAGCCACAGTAACTGATTATTAGATGGGACCTTGGCTGGTTGCTAAAGGCAATACAATTATATTTGTTTTATGTTTTTTGTAATTAAAGTGATTGTAAAGTCTCGTATTTTTGTTTTAAATTATAACAGACATGTTATATTTACCTCCTCTGTGCAGTAGATTTGCACAGAGCAGCCTGGATCCTCCTCTTCTCGGGTCCATCTTTGCTGATCCTGGCTCCTCCTTCTTGTCGAGTGCCCCCCCCCCCCCCCCCAGCAAGTAGCTTGCTTAGCTGCAGCTTTGTTTATACATTCACACACAGCGCTGTGGTTAGGCCCAGCCCTTTCTCTCCTGATTGGCTAACTGAATTTGACAGCAGCAGGAGCCAATGCAATGCTGTGTCTCAGCCAATTAGGAGGGAGAGTTCGGGATGGCTGAGGGACTTGTGGATAGACATCGCTGGATTAAAAAAGGGCTCAGGTAAGTATCATGGAAGGCTGAGAGGGGCTGCTGCACACAGAAGGCTTTTAATCTTAATGCATAGAATGCTTAAAGATAATAAAAACCTTCTGCCGTTACAACCCCTTTAAGGAGGTCCAAAGGGATTTAGCAGCTTATGATCCAAAGTCTAAAAACTAGATGCTATCAGTGACAACCATAATAACATAATAGTAGCATCAGAATAATTACGTCTTCTGGTACAGATTAGTATGCATACAATTGGTGAAGCCTATGTAGCGGCACAAGGGCCCCCTGAGACTTAAGCCCTATACACACGATAGGTTTGTCCGATGAAAACAGACCGTTTTCATTAGACAAACCGATCGTGTGTGGGCCCCATCGATTTGTTTTCTATCGGTGAAAAAAAAAAATAGAACATGTTTTAAATTTTTCCTATGGATAAAAAAACAATAGAAATAAACGATCGCCTGTGTGGAAGTCCATCGGTCAAAAATCCATGCATGCTCAGAATCAAGTCGACGCATCCTCGGAAACATTGAAGTTCATTTTTCTCAGCACGTCGAAGGCCGCGTACACACGACCAAATACATCTGTTCAAATCGGTCTGACAGACCGATTTGAACAGATATGTCTGCTGGGCTGTTTCGGTTTGATCGCTGTACACACGATCAAACCAATATCCCCGCCGGCAGACAGCGCGGTGACGTAGCGATGACGTTGACGCCGCCACATCACTGCACCAGGAAGTAAAACACTTCCGCGCATGCGTCGAATCCATTCGACGCATGTGCGAGCAGATATGTCTGCTGGTTAGCGTACTAACCAGCAGACATGTCGGACGGACGGATTCCCAGCAGACAGATTTTAAAGTATGCTTTAAAATCTGTCGGCTGGCCAAAATCTGTCTGTCCGCCCATACACACGATCGAATCTGTCTGCAGAAACGGTCTGTCAGACCGTTTTCAGCAGAAAGATTTGATCGTGTGTACGCGGCCTTAGTGTTTTACGTCCCCGCATTGGACACGGTTGGATTTTTGACTGATGGTGTGTAGGCAAGACTGATGAAAGTCAGCTTCATCAGATATCCGACGAAAAAATCCATCGGATTCGATTTCATCAGATATCCGATCGTGTGTACAAAGGCTTAAGGGATCAATTTTTACTAGATGTTGGGCAGGTGGGTGCTGGGATCCCTTCCGGCTTTCATGTAGAATCGGACATTGCACATTTATCTAGCTGTCAATCGATACATAAGTCATTTTTTCTTTGCAGGTCTACGTAGCTATTGTGTCCCGGTTAGCCAGCGCAACTACCCCCGCTTTCCTGTTTTTTCCTTCTATCACAAGTAATTTTACCTGGATAGAAGTTATATTGGAATGGGGGGTGGACACAAAATTGGTTTGGCACAGGAGCCTCTTAGTGATTCTGTCCTTCGCTGTTTGGGCAGAAACTACTATCCCTTGTATGCCTTGCTGAACACAAACCAGCAAATATCATGCACTTGTCAATACCTTGAAAAATTTGGATCTCGTGGATAAGAAAAAAAAATACTTGACAGAAACACAAGTGATGGGGAATATAAAAATCAGTCCCCAGAGTTGGAGTTTTAACACAGCTTTAATTGAGGGCTTTCCTGGTTGGCAATTGAGCTCAGAACGCTGCCTCTTACAAACACAATGGAGTGACCATAAATGAAATGCTGAACCTCTCCCCACTTTAAACTTATCCATACTTCTCACTTATGACATGATTGATTTTCCTTCAGAGTCCTCAAGTACAGGATTGTCTTCCTTCTCTCTTTCTCTCTCTCTCTCTTTTTTTTTTCTTCCCTCTGTGTGGTAACAGCTAATGCATATAGCCTTGGCCTGTCTGAGAATGGCAGGAAACTGACATGTGAAAGAGCAACTGAAATGAATACGGATGAAATTTGAAAGTGCAATTTTCCATCTGTCAATCACCTTTTAAAGATGCACGTTAACCACCAATCAAGTATATCCTGGCTGAGGTCATCCTCATTTGCCCCCTTTACCGTGAAATCCAACAACTGTCCACAGAACGCCTGATTTTACCTATAAAAGTTTTTATTTTTGTTTAATTCTGTCCGCTACTTTTATCTACCTTAGGGGTATTGTAGGTTTTCATTTTTTTTTTTTAACGTCCTTTATTTTCCCCTTCCTTTTAATTACGAGAATCTCTCAAGGCCAACATTTTATTTCTTCTTGTTAGGATACAAACGGATAATTTTCGTCTGCTTGCTTCACTTGTAAAGGCATCTAGGATATTGGAGATTAATAATTTATGGTTACCAAAACTCATTCTGGCCCTGGCTTTTGAGATGCTTCAAAAAATACAGCCAATTAAGGTTTATTTAATTATTAAGGTTGAATAAATAACAGCGAAACATGTTAAAAATCTTTCAGTTTCAGTCAATCATCATAAAAAATTAACAAGCCTGGATAGAGAGACATAGGGAAAAAAAACTGATAGGCTGCAATCGTGAATTATAAATTGATATTGATTTTTTCCTTTGCAATAACACTCTCAGGTAATCGTATGTTGCCACATGGAAAGTGCACTTTCCTGGGCTGAGACTAATATTAAGTATCAAATATATATGAGATGGAGGCGTTTATGACACTTAAGATTTCACAAACAAAAAGGGAAAAAATACAATTTGTGGCATAATGGCTGCACTGAAAACAGGATCCTAGGGCGTTTATGGGAGCAGAAAGGGACCCAACTGTGCCGTGCATTCATAAGAAACGCTAACCTTATTCTTTGCCTGACATCCCTCTTCTGATATGTTACCTTGTTAGTATCGCTAAGAAAAACATAAATATTTTTTATTATTTCCAAGGCTCATCCTTGTCCTGCTTAATAGACAGGCCACATGGAGTTAAAGCCGTATTATATAGCCTGGTGCAGAAGTGATCATTCAAAACAGCTTGTGCTCATATTTTACACTGCCAAGCTTTATTAATTCTAAGCCCCTAAGAAATAGTGAGGGGATTTTCCGACCTTCTGTTTATTGAAGTAACAAGGAGACGAGTAAGACATTTCCCTAGGCTAGCTCAGATAAAGTGGACAATTACTATTGGCATTCCGAGTGTAAATATTTAACACTTCACTGCTAGTTTGCACCTAAATACCTATTAGATGGTGCGATGAATCCGGACACTATTTCCCAATAGGGTTACCTTACTTGTCTCTCTTTTTTTTTTCCTGTTTTCTCTAACCATGTTTATTGGATTACAGTTAACACAAGTCTTGTTATACAAAAGGACTCAAGGAGAAGTTTGTTGAAGCCGTTTTCCGGTGTACTAATAGAGCTGGTAAACGATTTTACAGATTAACATCAGTCTAAAGCAGAGAGCTGAGCTAATGTGGGCCTGGATTCCCAGAACGGCATGGCTGCATAGCAGATCCGCCCTGTGGGTCTCCACTCTGAAGGCAGAAGGGAGCGAGCCCATCAGCTAGAATGGCTTTATTGGTACTAGGAAGCTCATAATTGGCAACATGGCTTACTTTGACACCTGTACATCTGTCATTACTGGTAATGGATGGAACTAAGCCCATTTTAATTGATGTTACTGATTTACAGATACATTTCTGAAACATGAATCTCCAGACAAAAGTAAAAAGATGCAATCTTTCTTTGATTCCAGTGTACAGTCGATGTGGTGCAAGGCAATTTAAATGAAATGGAGCTAGTGTGAACATACATACATAATTAAATGTATATAGTGATGACATATTTCGTAGTATTCACAGACTACAGAAATGTTCACAACAGTTCCTGTCCCATGTATTGTAGAATCCACTGTTTGTACTGCAGCCATATAGTTGCACGCCAAGGCCAACTTTGAGTGGAAAAAATTGTTCCCCCAGAATTTTTTTTAATTATGAGAATAAATCAAAGAAACCACCCAGACAGAGTGAGAACATATAACCTCCATACTTCAAAGGCCTCCTGATGGGAACTGAAAGGGTGATTTAAAGGGGGAGATTTACTACCACTGGTGCATGCAAAATCTGGTGCAGCATGGTAACCAATCAGCTTACAGGTTTTATCATCAAAGCTTAACTGAACAAGCTGAAGTTAGAAGCTGATTGGCTACTAAGCACAGCTGCACCAGTTTCTGAATGCTCCAATTTTAGTAAATCTCCCCTAAAGTGTTACTAAACCCAGAGCCTGCATTTACTATATCTGGTCTCCCGTAGTACATGGAAATGCAATAATTTTATTAAATATTAACTGATAAGTTTATAGCGACTTTATGACTTCTATCGGTTCCTAGTAAACCTTATAGCAGGATTTTATATTCCCCCTGTTCCCCTGTCTGGCCAGTGCTGATTGGCTCTGTGCTGATCACATGCACCCTCCCAAGAAAAACAAAAAGTCTCTAGCAATACACACGATCCACTGGCTCAGCAAATATCAGGTTATTTTGTTTGAGACAGTGGAAGAAGAGGAGGATCAGAGAAGACAGGATTAAACAGCCTTTATACACAATGCAAAGGACCCCTTATGGTCCAACAATGAGTATAAGAAGCATGCTTTACTGCATATAAAGATTTTACTGTTGTGGGTTTGGTAACAGCTTAAAGTAGAATGCTGGTCAGGCTATTAATATTCAAATATTACCATATTCTTAACAAAACTTTAAAATAGGCTCTCACTGATTTCTGTAGCTACAGGCACTGTGGAGTAATTCATCCTCAAACTTTACAGTCAAAACACTTTCACTTTAATTTCAACAACTCAACCCACCCTGTTCCTCCATGCTAGCACTGACTTGGCAGCTTGCCAGCCTAATCGCTACAGGAAGCACAGGAAGAGAGATGGAATGGGAAAGTGTCAAGACTGAACTAGAATAACTTCAGGGCTTCCACTGTGAACTTTAAAGATGAATTGCTCCACAGTGGCAGTAGCTATTGAAGTCAGTGTAATTACTATTTGTTTACCAATATGTAAATATTTAAATGTCCGTAGTCTTCCCACATTTCAATGGTAAGTCATTTTACTGCCATGTGTCATGAAAGAATAAAACTTGAAATTGTTATTTTTTAATCACCTTTCGACAATCAGTAATTTTTTATTAAAGCAAATACACTTGCTTGCTTCATGTGCCATGGTCCTGGATTCTGTCTATTCTACTATAAATTTAGACTTTTCTTTTAGAGGGAATTTAAATGTGTGTACAACTACTACTGCAAAGTTAGACTATGCTTTGTGGATAATCTGCCACTGTATTAACTGATATAAATTAATAGCAATAGGAATCGTCACAAACATAAAAAAAAAAAAAAAAACACAAGACCAGCAAATATGAAGTGGAAATGATAGTTACCACTTATGAAACAGCTCCAGAATTTTTACAAACATGCTTTAATGACTCTTTTGTCATTTCCCTTTTTTGCAAAGTCTATACATTTGAGCAAAACTTCTGATTATTCCCAGATACATGATACATATAGAAGAAAAAAAAAAGATTGACAGGCAAACAGATGGCTACCCATTTAGTAGAATTTTTTTTTTACGTCAAAACTACAAGCAATTTACAAGAGAAGTTCGTTTCTCCAAAGCAATTAATTTGCAGATACACTATTGACTGTCTAATGCTTGTTTGCTCAACAGCTCTCACTGAGTTACATGCTCGTCTACGTGACAATGCAAGAACAACGGGGAACTCTTGATGTCTTCAGAGTACTAACACTCACCATTAGATCCCCTGTGCCCTCACTCCTGAGGTAGCCATTGACACCATTACAAGAGAAAGATAATGTACTGCAAACACACAGATTAGCTCCAGCATCACAGCTAATTCTGCACAACTGAGTTTCTTCTTCTTCCAAAAAAAAGCGAAATAAATAAATAAAAAATACTAAAAGACAATGAAATTCCTAAAGTTCTCCGCAGAACAATCTGGTTCCACATGTCTGTCTCCAGAAATATAGTCCAATTTTATATTTGTTAAGACTTTCCACTAAAAAATTACTTATGAATTTACTGTTGGTCGCCCTGAACCCATTAATTCTTTACTTTCAGTAGGAACCCAAGGATCAAATCACAAAGCTAACACCCCAGGATAAAAAAATATATATATAATATAATATTCAATAAAAGTGAGTTATTGTCATCTTCATGAATCCAATGAGATTTAAAAACTATAGTCAAGTGGCAAGAACAATGATCCTTATGCATGTGTTAATGTGGAACTATAAAGCAAAAAAAAATTGTATGGAGTAGGGGAAGGCTTTCAACCTTTAACAAAGCAGCTTCTCATGTCAAGAGGGGGAAACCAGGCAATATTTTGCAAGATGTGGCAGATTGCAAAGCAATGATATTGTCTGTGTGTGAATAGGCCCCTATTTGTTACAGCGTTCGCTGGGTATTTGCTGAGCAGTCCCGCAACAAAAGATCATTCGAATCCCAACCACTTCCAGAAGAGAGGGCATTACAAGCAAGAGCCCCTTTGAACCTGTGATACTAGATATAAAAAGCTGGAAAAGCCCAAAAGATGAATCGTTTCGTTTGCTGTTTCAGATGATGGCAGCCATGGTAACCTTGCCAATCCTTCCTAGAATGTGTTTTGTCCATGTACTAAAATTTTAAGCATTTGAGTGTCAGAAGTGTTACAGTTGGGTTTTTATTCATCCCCGAGCACTTTTCACAGTCTTACCCAGTTCCAAAAAAAAAAAAAAACTTCAGTCTCAGAGGTGACCTTTGTACTCTGGAAACAATTACTCCTGGAGAGCCTGTCAATATCATTATTTTTACAAGAAATCGATAGGCCTCACAAAGTTAATGGGGTATTGAGGCAACGAGCAGTTTACCTCCTTACTGTCAGTGGTGCAGCAGCCTGTGTGCTTGGCACAGATGACAGATTCTTGTAGACACCAGGCAGACAGTAAGCACTTGCTGTAAACGAGAGGCTGGCTGCAAGCATGCGTGGAAGAAAATGTCAGCTTCTCAGTCAGCTGGAGTATGTTCTAACAAGCCAAAGATGTCAGGGTGTTGTGGCGTCTGCTCTGGAAAAATCAGAAAACCCCAAAACATGCCAACAAAATTAATATATACCTCCTAAAGAGCACCTCCCCTCAAACAGCTAAATACAGAGTAAAAAACTCTTAAGAGGGAATTATTCAGTCCAACTGAGCCTTCAGAATAAATCAGCTACAAGCATTCCAGGATCATGAAAACAAAAAGTGTTCAATGTCTTAAGCCCCGTACACACGAGCAAAATTTCGAGAGACATTTGCAGGTTAAAAAAAAAAAATGGCCAACATTTTGCCCGTGTGTATGTCGGTCTGTCCAACAGAAGCTGGCCATTTGGCCTGCTTCTTTGGGATATGCATGCTGGACAGGGCTCAAGTCCTGCGGGAACGTGTGGGAACGGAGTTCCTGCACTTTTTTTCACAGCAGGAACTCAGTTCCCTTTGCAGGACTAGAGCAGCCAAGGGCAGCCGAGCCGCCCGAGCCAATCCTTCACTAAGCGGAGATGCCCAGCTCGAGTCACTGTCAGGGGCAGGCAAACCTTAGTAATCCTTTATGTTACTGGTCACTTCCTGTATCATTGCAGAGGTCTCCTGGGAACAATGACAAAAGCTCCCAGGAGACATTGCGGCATCGAGGTGGGGGAGTGAATCTTGGGTGGGAGTTCCCACACTTTTTTCCCCAGGACTTGACCCCTGATGCTGGAGAACTAGCAGATGACTAAAGGTTCACTACAAGGCCTGCAAGGCTGAAACGCGTTTACATCTGCTGTCTGTGTCTTTTATGGAGAATCAATCAATTTTGAAGATTTTAAAAAGCAAGCAAGGAGTTGCGGACCATCTTTTCTCATTATTGCTACTGCAGCTGTGCGACTCCCTCTCTCCGCACCCAGGTAGCTCTAAACCAAGAGTTCTCAAACTGTTGGCCCCCCAGCTGTTGCCAAACTACAAGTCCCATGAGGCATTGCAAGGCTGACAGTTATAAGCGCCCAGAGGCGATTTACTTCGCATGTGCTGCGCTATACAAGTTCTTCATTCATTCATTCATTCAGTTATAAGCATGACTCCCATAGACAGACGCATGATGGGACTTGTAGTTTCGCAACAGCTCGAGGGCCGCCAGTTTGAGTCTCCTGCTCCAAACAATCTTCTGATCATATTGGATAGTAGTACCCTACTTCTGCTTTAAGTCATAATCAATGCCTTAAAACCAATAAGGTTATCTTCATATTACCCAATTTATCGTAAAATCAAATGAAGTGACAGATCAAAATCTTACAACATATGCCCATGTGATCGAATAAACAGGCTAGTAAATGAGTCGATGGGCTACAATGAATGACTGCATGCAATACTTTTTTCTGGGTTATTAAATAAGCTCTTTTGCGTTCTTGTGGAATAACAGGACTCTGCATGTGCGATTTACACACAAAGGGAACTTCTGGCACGCATTGACTTGAAATATTTCCCATACTCGGTTTTACCAACTCCCAGATGGGCTGCTCACTGTTACAGGATGCCCTGTCGAGTCTAGCTGTGAACCATATGATCACACAAAGAGCCATGGAAGAGCCCTCGGTTTAAAGGGCGGCCTTACTCTCCCTACCGCATGTACTCGAGCAATCATCTGCATGCATTCCTGTCAATGCCATGGTGTAGAGCGAAAAAAAAAAGGCACAGTCTGCTATTCTCACATTCCTATCCACACTGATCTGCTCCAGACAGAATTCTGGATACAATCGCTACCCTACACTGGCGGGTCCTCTGACACAATGTAATTTAAAATAGAACTCTTGTTTAAACTGAAAACAACTGACAGAATGTTAAGTGCATTATGTGTAATTGTGACACGATGGTGGAGGCGGCTAAACATTCCACATTTGCTCCCCCAAATCTTCGGGAGGGAAAAAAAGTCATAAATGACTCCAACATATGGTGGCATTTTGGAGATAGGAAGAAAATTGTCGAAGCTTCAGTCACTGCTATCAACAGTCTGGAATTTACACTAGAGTTTTACATCATTAGCCTCATCCTTCACAGCTTTCTGGGGCCTTAATGCAAACCATATGCAGAACCAAGAATGCTTACATAGCCCTGTAAACAGCTGTTTTCTGATTGGCTATTGTGGGATGGGAAATCGGTCTCCAAAGGTTGGGGGGGCTGGGAGAATAACAAAAAAAAAGTATTTTCCTCTGTATGAGCCAGACCTCAAAACTATATACATTTTAGCTTTTCAAGGACAAAAATAAGCACTTAGCCACAAACATGATTCTTGGTGGTTCCATACACAAACAACTGGCCCTGGGTCACATATTATGTATAAAATAATTTATTTTCACTGACCTATTAGAACGCCTTTTACAAGGAACACTAAGCCATTTACATCAGTCTCTACATCTGGAGTACAGTCTAAAATACACACCAGCCATAAAAAAATAAAAAAAAATAATATACTAATGCCCTAGCGCTATTCTTTTTTTTAACTAGGAAATGATGATAAAACACCCTGTATGAAATGGGGGAAGATGCTAAAGCATTCATATAGACCAGAGTTTCTTGACTAGTGTTCCTCCAGAGGTCATTAGGGGTTCCTTAAGCTTTGAGCAATTTCTCTAAGATAAGTTCCCACTGACACCATTGATCTTTTTAGCTATCTTTAAGGGGGTAATTCATCCCAGTGACCACAAGTGTAAAGAGCATTCTTCCCAGTGACCAACACACTAATGTATCATAAGCTGTAGAAATAGTAACTTTTAGCAAGGGTTTCCAGGGACTGGAAAGTTATTTCAAGAGTTCCTCTGTGTTGAACAGGTTGGAAAAGGCTGAGATAGACAATGCCCCTGGTAGGAAATGACGTCAACAAGGCAGTACCACTACCCAAGCTAACCAACATGACAATTGATTCAACTATATATTATATTATATCATTTGAATTCATACCAAATAAACTAGTACCATAATAGCCCGTTTTTATGTCCTTTGGGGATCGGTTGGGGGCCGGCCTCCCTAGTTTTCTATTTTCCATATGTTGGATGATGGTACACCCCTTTTCCATTTTTACTTAACTCATGTTCATAGAAGCTATATATTTTGTTAATTTATTCAACTGAGGTGAATGGACTTAAGCTAGCCAAAAATATCATGAAGATTGTTATAGCTTTATTTGAGACGCACATCAGAGTTCTCAAGGCTACAACCTCTACATTGGTGGCAGACCTTGTCCAACATTATGGAAAATGTACTAAAAAAGGTGGAACAATCCGTTCACTGCACGTAATGTAAATAAACTGCTGGAGAGGAATAAAAATGTTTTGCCAGGGTTAGATAAATAGAATACAAGTCAGATGACCAAACAGTTGGGTCAACCATTTGAGCCATTTTTAGCCATGGCTAACTGTACAGAACAATGGCACAGCCAGCAACTTGAGGCTGTCCGCTGCCATATACCTCATTCTTTATTCGTTTTACAGAAAGCAAAGGATCATGGGTGATAGATCTCAATCACAGCCTGCATGTATTTCAAACTGCTTCTGCATCCAAGCCCTACCCCTTCAAACTCCACTTTTTGCCAGCCATGATGGACATCCAAGCCCTACTCCTTCAGACCCCACCTTTTGCCAGCCATGATGGACATCCAAGCCCTACCCCTTCAGACCCCACCTTTTGCCAGCCATGATGGACATCCAAGCCCTACCCCTTCAGACCCAACCGTTTGCCAGCCATAATGGACATCCAAGCCCTACCCCTTCAGACCCAACCTTTTGCCAGCCATGATGGACATCAAAGCCATACCCCTCCAGACCCCACCAGCCATGATGGACAGATCTCTTGCATTTTCCTTCTTGGTCTCTTCCCCTCGGGCTTCAGAAACCGACAAGAATATATATTTTTGTTGCTGTTCCCGGCAGATTTCACAGTTGCAATCTCCGTTTATGAATCATCTGACACGTTTCTCGCTGCGCTTTTGACAACGCGTGCTCAGTAGAACGATCAAGATGCTTCTTTCTCTGACAAGTGGAAATATCAATATTTGAATAAATTGTGGATTTTAAACTTCTCATTCTGATGCACCAAAAGCAAGGAGAATTTTTTATTTTATTTTTGTATTTTTTTTCCCTCCCGTTTTACAGGGTCTAATCCCCTGGAGCCTAAAGGGAGTAATCTGCAAGAGTGTTTCATTACAAGAAAGCTGTAGTGAGTGACATTTGAAGCACACATCACAGTCAGACTGATGAAGTTTACTTCCTTCAAACAACAAACAGCAGCTTTATATTATTTCCCCTACTTGAGTTTGGGGGGGGGGGGGGGGACCAAAAGCTGGATGTCTGAGGCAAGGGAAAAGAACGAAGGGAAAAAAAAAAGCCAAAATGTTGATTCACAAATTGACAGGCCAATTTTTAAACAAATGCGTTTCTTGGGGGAAAATCACAGCTTTGTTCGCTGCTGAGCATTTTTCTTGTGCTTGACAGAAACATTCCGAGGTTGATTAGGAAGAACTTGTTAGGGTTTTGTCTCAGACACACTGACTCCACTTTTTAACAAGCATGCAAAGAAAGCGGCGTAAAGATAACAGAACACTGGTCGTTAGGATCCATGAGTGTTACATATGTCAATCACAAACTGTTTTATACCAGAGTAAATAAACAAACAAAAAAGTGTTACCCATGCCATTCAGGACCTGCTCTGGGGACGTGCCTTTTATTATAAGGAGATAATGTAACAAAGTTTATCATTTTGAAGTGGTGTGGTTCTACCGACATGGCTCAATGGCCAGCAATGCCATGGTGTATTAACTGAACGTCATAGAAATAAAAAAATATAATACTTTGGGGTTTGGGAGGTTTTGCTAATCAAAGTTTTCTCACACAAGTGCCATTATCCTAATCTTTCAAACAGGAAGCTATAAAACAGGAGCTATTGTCTTCTCTGTGTAATGATTTCCACCCTGCTGCTGGTTGGTGGGTGGTAATACCAATGACTATTGATCACTTGACAGGATTACAAATGGAAGGGGTTTCAAATCATTATTTTGTGTTTTTTTTTGCTTTTTTTCAGGATGTATATATTGATATGTGTATGTTCTTAAAGAGTCAGACCACCCAAAATAGATTATTTAATTTTTGATAAATGTTGGAGAGTTAAATCATCTGATTTCTTTTTTTTCTTGTAGACCTCAGTGACTGTGTTGGTGTAATGTCTTCCCTTGCATGCCTGCTGCAGCCATTGCAGAGTCCCCTTCTTCCTTTTGAGTCTTTAAGTTTGTAAATATATAAATATATACAGCAGGAGGAGTGGGAAGACCCCAGTGTTGGTGGAAAAAGAAACCGAAAGAGCTCACACCTGTTTCAATAAGCAAACGAGCAACTCTGACCAACAGACTTTGCTAATATTAAAATATTACCATATCAGGGTGGATGGACTGACCACTCCAACTAGTATGTACATATGTTTTAAAAAATGTGATATATACACTATATTGCCAAAAGTATTGGAACACCTGCCTTAACACACACGTGAATTTTAATGGCTTCCCAGTCTTAGTCCGTAGGGTTCAATATTGAGTTGGCCCACCCTTTGCAGCAATAACAGCTTTAACTCTTCTGGGAAGGCCGTCCACAAGGTTTAGGAGTGTGTCTATGGGAATGTTTGACCATTCTTCCAGAAGCGCTTTTGTGAAGTCAGGCACTGATGAGGACGAGAAGGCCTGGCTCGCAGTCTCGGCTCTAATTCCTCCCGAAGTTGTTTCTCCACCCCAAACGTGATCATACATGTCTTTATGGACCTTGCTTTGTGCACTGGTGCGCAGTCATGTTGGAACAGGAAGGGGCCATCCCCAAACTGTTCCCACAAAGTTAGGAGCATGAAAAAAAAATGTCTTGGTATGCTGACGCCTTAAGCGTTCTCTTCACTGGAACTAAGGGGCCAAGCCCAACTCCTGAAAAACAAGCCTACAACATAATCCCCCCGCCACCAAATGATTTAGACCAGTGTACAAAGCAAGGTCCATAAAGACGTTTGGGGTGTAGGAACTTGACTGGCCTGCACAGTTTCCTGACCAAAACCTAATAGAACAACTTTGAGATGAATTAGAGCGGAGACTACGAGCCAGGATTTCTTGTCCAACATCAGTTCATGACCTCACAAATGCGCTTCTGGAAGAATGGTCAAACATTCCCATAGACACACTCCTAAACCTTGTGGACAGCCTTTCCAGAAGAGTTGAAGCTGTTACAGCTGCAAAAGGTGGGCCAACTCAATATTGAACCCTACAGACTGAAGACTGGGATGCCCCATAACTACCAACTTTTTGGCAATTCAATACTGAAAACTCCCCTAAAACAGAGGGTGTTCCAGAGATTCTTAGAGGTCAATTACATCAAAAACAGATGGTAGGTACCAAAACCTTTAGGGGCCAATAAGTATATGGAAATGCAGTTTTATATGGGATGGTCTACAGACAGGTTCACTTTATGTGATTTAATATTTAGTATCCAATTTTTTGTGGATGCTCAACACTATAGGTGTCTGCAAAAAAACAGCTTGGTCCTTGCATCTCGTATGACGGTCTGTTTAGTTTTGCCTTAAATATTACGGAAAGATCTTTTTACCTAAAAAGTTTAGTGCTAAAGATGTTCTCCTTGCCCCTATTAGATAGTAGAAAGGTATGAATATTTATGAACTCCTCCTTCATCAATACTTTGAATAAACAGAAAACTCTGCATTTCTGTCATCATTACACCGCCATGATTTGCATGATAAAGAGCCCCGCTAAACCAATCCAACTTTTTTCCATCCCCCAGAATAATTAGATTCTTGGCACACTCGTCCCTTCTCCCACTCTTCTATCACCAAGTCAAACATAAGCTTGACTTTTTTTTTTCCTTTCCCGCTCCTTGCCTATTCCACTATGTTCAGTGTACCAATAACGCTCTAATGCATTTTACCCTTGACTGGATACAGTGAGATTGCTAATCAGGATTACTTGATTCAGTCAACACTGATTTCAATAAAAAGACAAAAAAAAATTATCATAAATATAGAGAAAGTGCTGGAGGCAGTGACAGGTGATTAAAATCCCATTCACTTGGAATCATCCCGATTCATGGTGGTCGAATGGGGGGGGGGGGAGGTTTCAGACGAGCATCTAGATGATTATAATCTTGCTTACTCCGAGTCACTTCTGATTGCACATGCACACACAAATTGGCACAAAGCAGATTCATGAACAACAAGCCATCATGCCGGGGAAATGACCTCCTTAGTATGAAGCCTTGTAAAATAATGTCTGCGAAACAAGATGATACAGAGAGCAAGGAGCTAATTTGCTTATGACGTGAGCTATCCAAGCTCCTATCAGTCATCCAACAGGGGTGTAAAGGTCTGAAAATAAGAACACGGAAATAAAACCGTTCGCTTCATTCCTCTGGATATTTGTTGACAGTTTACTCCATCCTGTTTCAGCGTTACGTAAAATTATAATAATATACACAGTTTTTCTCAATGTTTACCTTACCAGAAATTTCCTATTTAACTTTCACATTTTAACATGCACGCTTTGAAATGAGCAAATATTGCTGCCTCAAAACTACATAATTTAAAAATTAAACATAGCAAAAACAAAAAATAAAGAATATACTGTACTAGCTAGGGATACATACATAGGTACCTAAAGTAGATAATATAAAAAAATGATATCTTTTAATGGAAAACTAAAAATATTAGTTATAATCTTTTGGCACCATTACATTACTTTTAAAACATATAAAAAAAAAATAATAATAGAAAAAGAAATTGTAAACTGTAGCTAAACCCAAAAATAAAAAAAAGATATATATTAGCCCAGTAGCCAAGATTAGTTTTAAATTTTTTGGAGATTTTTTTTCTTGGGGATCCTACCAGCAACGCCCTTCTTGTCATAGGGTGGCAATGCTCACTCACTGTGCTACATTGTAACCTAGGACAGTGTATTAGGATTACCGAAAACTCCCCCTTTCCTCATCTCCATTATTTGATGGGAGGCGACTCACTGCTTCTGTGCCCCCTCTTGGATTTAGCATCATGATTTACCTGGGGCTTGATCTTTTCTAACTTCATGGCTAAGCTCCACCTCCTTGCCATTCCCCTGCACCATGGCACTGCATTAGTGTCCAGTAAGGGCTTTCTGATTGGACAAGGGAGTTGAGTTTAACCATAAAATCAAACCTAAAAAACAAACTAAAATAATAAAAGAGGGCATCTTGTGGTACCTGCCCTTTCAGTTTTTAACATGTAAAGTTTGATTTCAACCCAAACTTTTTTTTTTACATTTTGGACAGAGTGGGGAAGAAAGTGAACCCATGTCAGGTTTTATGCAGAGAACAAAAATAATGACCATACTCCAAATAGTAGATTCACAATAACATCATGATACACATGGAGGTGAGCATGGTTAACCATGCTCTTCTCCATGTGTGTCATGAGATTATTGTGAATCTACTCTTTGATGTTGGATGATTTTATGGAATAAAGAATTTTCCTTATATCCTGGAGTGTGGTAATTTTCTTTCTTCTTTGGATTGTCTGGTCAGATCACGGACTCGGACCAGCACCCAGTCATCAAGGAGAGAATTACTTTGACCTAAAGTGGTGTTGCCCTTCCCTTCTGTTTCAGATTTTAGGCCAGGTTCACACTGGTACAACATACGTACTGACTCTCATGTACAAGTCAATGGTTCTCTATTGAAGCCATCTTAACTAGTCTGACACAAGTCGGTCCGACTTTGAAAAAGGTTCCTGCACTAATTTGGACCTACTTAAGCTTGTCCTAACCATCTGACTTGTGACATCGGACATGGTGATTACAGCAGCAGGAAAAGGAATTTATGTCACACTGGGATTTTTTTTGAATGGTCAAAAGACAAGTCGTACTATCTCAAAGTCTGAGCAAAATCTTATCCTGTTCATTCAAGTTGGATGGAAGAAGCACCAAAGTAGGACCAATGTAGGACTGATATCACAGGGTAAACCCAGGTTCATGCAGTCTGTGGCCCCACAGGGGAAGTTTAGTCTTACTTCCTGTCTGTACAGGAAGTGATGGGAAATCTCTACAATGGAGATAACAACTTCAACAAAGCAACACAAATTAGGCAAAAGTATGTACTGTTCTCAAATCTATCCAAAACTAACAAAAGTTTGGTCTGAAGTTGAGGATTAAAATGGAGTTACAAGTTACGTTTATTATAATCTGAAAGTTTGAAATATTTACATTGATCTATTTTGTTCCATTTTGCATATATATATATATATCTATATATATATATATATATATATATAGATATATATATATATATAGATATATATATAGATATACTGTATACATGAATATATCTATTGAATATATGAATGATATATGGACATATCTATTGTATATACAATATATGTACTATTAAAAGAGACTAGAGCTCCACTTGAACTGTTCCTCGGACCACGCTACTGAATGCAGTGCTTTTTTATTACAAGTTCACCCAAACTGATATTTTAAAACCATGCCTCAGGCCCTTTTTACATGAACAGTGCGATCTCAGTGCCGGCCAGAGAAGGTGTTGCATTACTGGGCATTTTACCAGAGAGTTACCACTTTTAAACTCTCTTCAGATTGACAACGCAATCAGAGAACAGTAGCAGTGTCAGTGTCAAAGTGCAAGCCAATATCTTAGTTAGATGTTGTCTAATAGCAATGAATAACAGCAGTCAAAGGTGATGGTGACTGGCCTAGATGGAGGGAGCCTGGCTTGTGTTTCAAGCAATTAAAGGCTGTGGAATCAATGGGGGAGTGTGAGAGAGAGAGAGAGAGCAAGGCAAGATATTATTCAGTGTAGTTATGCCCCATAAAGTGAACCTGTTGAAGGATGGGAGAGGAGAGAATGCTGGGGCCATAACCAATAAAAAAAAAAAAATCCAGTTTGGCCTCATCTGGATTTTGTCAGGCTGACAGAGAATGAAGCTGTAGAGTTTAGGAAGTGACCAGGCAGTCTTAACACTAGGAAGAGATAAGGCTCAATTCCCTGCAGTGTCTGCATCTGATAAGGCAAATTATTCTCACTTTATGCTTTCAAGTCTCTGCAAGCTCTTGACTCATTACAAACACAGAGGTGATATTATTACATGGCAAGTGTGGGCTAATGGGGATAAACAACATTATAGGCTGCAGAGGTCTTCAGTGTTAATGCGTGCCTTGAATTAGAGGAGATAGGAGTATACTGTTCATATTCCTTGCACAACAACTATTCTGTGTCAGCACATATTACACGGTGCTGTACAACGCAAACTCAACAGCAAGCCTTTTCAATGGGGAATTGAGATATCTACACTTAGAAAACTACCAGTAATGCCACATGGTAAAATATGAAACAATATTCATTTAAAACACAGTAAAAAAAAAAAAAAAATATTTATGTTGAGTATATTCCTGTAGCATTTTTTTTTAACATTTGTCATAGGATAACCAACCTATGGAGAGGGGTGTACCAACATCTAATGTACATGGCCTAAGGCCGGCCACTCGATTCCCCCAACAACACAGACAGTGTAGATGTAGGAATCCCTCCTGCCAAGCCATTGTCTTCTCCCAGTAGAGGAAGCTATCCCCGCTGGGACAGTGTACCCAAGGTGATCAATCCCCTTGGTACATTCAGCCTGCCCATTAATGGTTCAAATCTCGAATGGTGCCTGCTGAACCCGCTGAGGTTCAAACCATGCATGGCTGGCCTTACACAGGCAAAGGTTATGGGCAATTAGGTGAAGAAAAGCATCACATGAGCTAAGAATAGACATTAACTTATGGAGTATAACTGTTTTCTCTAATATTTTCATATTGTTATGGAATTTTAAAAATGGTGAACAAAATGGAGTCTATGCATCCACATTCACAATATCAACAGGTATTTGGTATCATCCGAGCATACATAGGAATATATTGGTGGAAATCATCCAGACACACCCGGGTGCAATATTTCCTGGTAGGCCAATAGGGATACAGAGGGCATGTATTTTTTTCAGGGAGCAGATAGTCTTACCAACGCATGTTAAATTTATGTAGGCCATCCTTCTTGCTAGGCAATGTTACACATTGGTTGTGCTTAATTAGTTATTTGAAAATACAAGTAAGTCCAACTAAAAACAATGCTCTCCTGGTGTGGCTGATATTTCAACAGCTGTTAAGCAGTTAGGAGGAGCTACAGATCTAACTAATCTATAAACCTTTAAAACAAAAAAATAGGAAGAGCAAGTATGTAAAATTGTGAAAGTCACGTCAAAACTTTCTTTAATAAAAATACTGCATACTCAATAACTCAAAAAACATGTGTTTGCTGATAATGCACCATACATTATAGTACTCAAAGCCTTTACACCAGTTTTGCAATAAGGCCCTTTTCTAAGTAATTACGGAGGAGTATGATAGTTTTGGTCCAGCTCTCGGGAAGTAAAGCGACACTCTATTAATAAGGACTAAATGGAAAAGAGCCTTCAACTCAAAGTCAGAGGGGCACCCATCACAAAGACATCCAAGGCGCTTTGTTAAGGGATCAAGTGGACAGTCACATGATTTGAGTAATACATCTATACTCCCAAGAAAGCAAAATAAGCCACTCCAAGCTCTGTTTCCACCATCAATGCTAACTTTAACAAGGACATGCATGTTACTCTCCAGCTCAATGTGGAGAAAACATACCAATCAAACACAGCATTAAGGCGTTCTCTCAGGCAGAGCAGGTTATGCCTTGGAATTTCCACTGCAAGAACCAATCAGGCCTTCTATAGGAAGGTGCCAGGAGCAAGCCCAAGGTTCTGTGTCTTTCATATTAATAAACTAGATAAGCACACAAAACTAATGCACACCACATACAAACTGGGTGATATGGCTCCTCTATACCAAAAATACGCAAACATAGACTAAAGGCATCTAAGATAAAGATCAAAGCCACAATTGTTTAAGAATATGTGATTCCTGCTTTCGTTAAATGGAAGTGTTACACTGGCTGTAACTGGTAAAATTTTGCTTTATAAAGCAACTATAAAATCACTGTTGATCAGAAAACATGTTCTGCCAGGAAGATGGCCAAAAAAGTTTCAAGTCACAAAGAGCTAATCATGGCTGCTCAGTTACTGTTTACAAGTAAGATTGTTTTTAATAAAACAATAGATTCCCTTTAGTGCTGCGTTGCACCATGGGTGGCCTTACGCAGCCCAATCTATGCAAGCAATGAACTTTTTCAGAATTTCTTGCATTGACTAAGCAAGGATCCGACTGCAGCACAGATAATCTCTTTGAGACTGGGGACCAATAATTTTTTACTCTAGTATAAAAAGTAATGAGACTGGGTGTTTTTCACTAAAATAATTACCCAATTGACTATTGGATAGGATGCCCAGTGGACTGCAGGGAGTCCTGGTTGTTCATCTATAGCAGGGGTCTCCAACAAAGGGCCAGTTTGCTGTCCTTCAGACTTTAGGGGGGACAGACTGTGGCCGGTGGAAGTAGAAAAGGTCCTAAAAAAAAAACGTCCCATCTTTGGTGTCAGTGGGAGGAATTGTTTATGTGATTGGGAGAACTTATTTCCCATCATTGAGGCATTGGGCCCCATTGGTAGTACCATTGGGAGAAATTGTGCCCCATCATTGGTATTATTAAAATCTTAATCTGAATTGGGCCTCAATGTTGGTGTCTATGCGCGAAATTGGGCCCCAGGATTGGTGTCATTGGACTTCGTTGGTGTCAGTGGATGAAATAATGTACCAAGGGCTGGATAAAAGCAAGCAAAGGGCCACATCTGGCCCCCGGGCTGCAGTTTGGAGACCACTGATCTATAGCCTATAGCCTGATCTTTCGCTTTCCTCTGGATCAACTGTGTGTATAGAATTGGGTATATGGGATTGTGTGATATTATTATTATTATTTTTTTAATGGTTGAACTGGATGGACTTGTGTCTTTTTTTTCAACCTGACTAACTATGTAACTATATAGCATCAACAATGAGCCGTTGTCCCACAGCCTACCTATGACTAGTCTATGTGGGTGGGCATGTCTCTTCTTTCTAGTCTGGTAATTATGAGCAGTGACACTGAGCAACTTTGGTAAGTGAGTGAAATATTTCACATAAACACCACCACAGCCATCTAGAATTATCAATGGGGTCATTAACACATTTGTTCCCCAAAAACAATGACATTCTAACAATTTGTGAAAACATGGGGAAATTTATACTCATAAATATAGTTCTAAGCTGGGCATCCATGAGTTTCAAAACTGTGGCAAAAACAGCACCTCTGACATCATTGTAAACAATATGTGCAATAAAGGAGCATTGCTTTTCTCTTTGTTCCATGGTTCACGTGTTCAGTTTTCTCACACCGGCCGCCTTTGATCCACCATCCCAATCGGCTAGTGTAAGACTTTATTCCAAGTAATGACCACAAGCAACATTTGGACAGAGGAGCTGAATAAGTGCACTGCAGATAATTGTGTTTACATTAGTGTTTAATCTGCCCAATAAGCACACAGCAGTGGTCTAATCTGGGCAGGAAGGATGGGAAAATCGAATGTTGTGTTTAACACAGCTGGTCTAAATCACCTTGTAGCACTAGGCGCTAATGGTGGAAATCGCACATCCAGAGTAACATAACACAACATGTAAACAATCAATCAATAAGCACGACTCTTACAATCAGGTAACTTTAAACGGCTATCAGCGCTTAACCAATATTTTCTAATTTGTGCCTGCAGGATGCAATAGTATCACAAAAAGTCTAAGAAAAGCACCAGCAAAACGAGACTAGAAAAGAATGTTCCATTTACTATGAGAATATGTAGATTAGGCATGAAAAACCTGTGGTCCTTCAGCTGCTGTGGTACTGCAAGTCCAGGAAGATACTCTGACCCTATGGTTGGAGATAAAAGCCACCCAACATTAAATATGAAGTAGTATATAATGTGATAAAGGTTCTCCAGATCAACAAATCTGTGTTTGCTTTTGTACCCGAATTAGACGCCGTTCACACTTAAGAGACGATACCGCGTCGTGATTTTGGTGCATTCATTTGAGCTCCAAAAAAAGTGTTAAAGAAGCTCATGTACCAAATTGTGGCCCTGAGACAAGCTCGTGTTTGCACATTTTGTCGTATGGCAAAATGTACAACTGCTATCGACATTTGGGATGCCATTAAGAAATAATGGAACAGCAAGTGCGGCACGTGTTTTAGTACGTTTTTTGCACGTTTGCAGAAATGTGGCCAGAAATGCTCTTTTCTGCCTGCGCTTTTTCTGCGCCCAGGTGTTAACGGGAGCTTTAAGGACAAAATATAAAAAAAAGACCCTTTTAAAAGTAATATAACAGCCATGTGTTTACAGGTGGGACATGTTTGGTGAATACAGGTACCTACTTATCTAAACTGTATAAAATAACTAATTCTGTGCCCAATTATATGGAATGATGAGCCCATAGAGCAGTCTACATTGTTGCCCATATAGGTGTACAATTATTGCCCTATTAAAACCAATTAGACATGGACAAGGTGACAGCCTATGGTCACAGCAAGACAAACCTGCCATACAAAGTATACACTACCGCATGTGTTTTCTTAGGTCCCATACCCATATATTGCCGCCATGCTGTTTGCTGTATGCCTACCATACATATTCTATTCTAACATACCCAACACTACAGTTCATATATCTGCTTTTACCTGAACTGCAACAGTTCTGGTGGACTTCATAGAGAACTGTCATAGGTATTCTCCTGAAACACCTCATCATGCACCCAACCCACACTTTAAAAAGCACAAGTCTTTCTTACGTGTGGTCTTCAGCACAGTCCTGTAAGCATTAAACAAAGTCCTACTCAATGGCAGAGCCGGTTCATCCACGAGTCAATACTAGTCTGGATATCCAGAGGCCCATCTATAACATTCATGCTCTTGGAATAGCGCAATCATTTAAGGTTCTGCAACTACCTGTAACTTCACACAGGATAAAGTTGGTGTCTAATGGGATAGGCAATGCCAGTTACGGCAACGCAAATGCAGCAACTTCCTTCTGACTATCGAAAATCCTCATCAATGTCAATCCGAGGGATGGAGCCCAAGGCGGTAACCTTGTCTAGGGCCCCATTCTCCCTTAATCCATCTCTGGTTAACCGTCTTAAAGTTTAACATTTAGCCCTAGAAATATCTCGATTTACAATACATCTGCTAATAATAAGAACTGAAAACTGAAATTGAAGAACGTTTTTGTTGTTATAAGCCGTTGCAGTATTCAAGATAAGGAACAGTTTTTTTGGTTTACACTCCACACTTGCTCAGCATTTATCTGCGAGTCGTAGATGTTTTGCAAATGATTTGTGTGAGTTTAAAAGAGCTCTTTAGTTCCACTCTTCTGAAATCATGCCAAAAGGGTCATGGTTAGCGATTTGGTGGGCTCAGCTTCCAGTGAAGCAACAGCAAATTTGCTTCCTAACAAACAATCAGACAAGTTTGACGAAGGCAAAAAAAAAACAAAAAGAAAAACTTTCCTACGCTGCTGTCTAATGTCGTCCAAACACCCAGAGTCTAAAGAGTCTCGTTGGTTCCCACAGACAAGTAAACAGAATTTCTTACAGGATACAACTTGTAGAAAATAATTCCACAATCAAGTTTTTTTCTTTTTTTTTTTTAAGAAGGCAAATTGGATTTTCCCTATCACCAAAAAATTAATTCCAGATTGAACGTATTGTGTTTAAATGCAAGTGGGATGTCTAGTAGGTTTGGCTGGATAATTTCATTTTAAAAGTATCTCTAAAATGCGCCATCCCCCGGGCTTTGCGGTTTTCTCCATCATTATATAACTGTAAACTTCTGGATGTAAAAGATTGGATAATTTCTTTCAGATGTTCCAGTGTTTCAGAAAACTTGACAATATGTTTGTGGAGCCGCTTGGTAACCAGGAGTAACCAATCCAGGGTTAGCGAGAAGGCAAAATTCAATCCTGTTCACATGAAAACTTTCTGCACTTAACTCCTCAGCATCCATATTAATACATATATAAGCAAATATAGTTTACAGAACCATCAAATTACCAAAATTATCAAATTATAGACATGTTATAGCCAGATTTTTAAAATTTCCTATAGAATTTGGAAGAACTTTTACCTAGTTTTTACGGTTGGCAAAATATCCCCTCATTCAGGCTGGGTTCACACCTAAGCGTAACGAGAACTCATGTTCCCACTCACGTTTTTTTTTTACGTGTTTTGGAGCAATTCCACTAGTCATGCATAAGGCAGTCCATTCACGTGAGTGGGCTGCTCTACACACGACAAACTCCCCAAAGAAGCCCCAAATCTTTTTTGGAGTGGAGTGTGGCTCATTTTTTCAATGCACACTTTGGCATGTTTGTAGCAATAAAATGCGCAGCAAACACATGCCTGCTACGCACTCTTGGGGTGCCATTAACAACTACGCGATGCGTGTTTGCAGCACTCTTCCAAAATGCATGTTCCAGAAATGCCAGGTGTGAATGGAGTCTAAAGTGGGTGTAAACCCACTTTTGAAAAAAAACTAACACCTGCAAGACAAAGGCATATTGAACTAGTATGCATAGCAATTAATGCCATGCTTGCCAATTAAACTTATACAACAAATAGAAGGTTCTGCCAATGCTGTGAAAATTATATCAATAGGACCTGATGATTTGCTTTGCAGTGTGCTTGACAAAACAGCCTAGTGTACATGAACACAGCAGGGGTGCTACTCCTAAGGGTTCATTGAGAAAGAGGCAGGGGGTGGGGTTGGGCACTCCTAAATGGGGCCTAAAATGCCTGTTAAAGCTGAACTCTGGGATAAGCAAACATTGGGGTTGATTTACTAAAACCGTGCAAAATCTGGTGCAGCTCTGCATAGAAACCAATCGACCAATCAGGACAACGTTTTTTTTTTTTGTCAAAGCTTAACTGAAAAAGTGGAAGTTAGAAGTTGATTGTCTACTATTCACAGATGCACCAGATTTTACACCAGTTTTAGTGAATCAACAACATCCACAACTCAGCCCCCAACTACATCACTGACCTAGTCTCATAATACCATCCTAATCGTTCTCCTTTCGTTCTTCTCAAGACCTCCTGCTCTCTAGCTCTCTTATCACCTCCTCTCATGCTTGTCTCCAGGACTTTTCCAGAGCCTCTCTAAGCCTATGGAACTCCTTTGCCCAATCTGTCCATCTATCTCCTACTCTATTAGCTTTTAGATGATCCCTGAAAACCCTCCTCTTCAGAGAAGCCTATCCTACCCACATCTAACAACTGTATTTTCATTTTGTCCATCTGAACATCCCCCACAGCTACTACTCTTTGTTCCACTTGACCCTCCCTTCTAGATTGTAAGCTCTATGAGCAGGGCCCTCTGATACCTCCTTTATTGATTTGTATTGTAACTGTACTGTCTTCCCCGATGTTGTAAAGCAATGCGCAAACTGTTGGCGCTAGCTAAATCCTATATAATAATAATTGTCTAAATACAAAAAAGTAATTTGTGATTTGTTTATTTCTTCTGTATCTGTGCAGTATTTCATCATATAACAGGCTTCCTGTAAGAAAGACCGGTCACTGCTGCTCTCTCTCCTTGTGCAGGGTGACTGGTCTTGTATCCGCCCCCTCCTGTAGTTTTCTGCAGATAGCCTGTAGTAGGTGGGGCTCCTGGGTCCCTCCCACAGCTCTGCCTTCTGCTTGCCCTATATGTGATGATGTCACTGTTACTTTACCAGTTAAAACTGGGTTTGCAAAGGCAGATTTATATCTTGTGTGGCTATTGTGGAACTCATTTCAATTAAATGTGTGGTGCCCGAGATTCAGATTTAAAATGCCATCTTCACCCGACCGTAAACGAAAAATCATTTAGTCAAATATAATTACGTTTTAATCATCTAGTTCAAAACAACACCAATCGCCAATTAGGAGCTTTAAAATAGAAAAAGACAATAGCCCATGTGAAAAATACAGTGACAAAGCAATTAAAATTACAAAATCGAACTCACAAATATTTATGCCGAAATGTTAAATCTGCAATTGGATACCCCCCCTGGTCATTTAAAGCCCCAACAACTGCAAGGGACTTGATTTTTAAATTGTATGCAGACATCAGGCAAAGCTTTAATTATTCGGTTTCCCATCGTTAGGCTTAGTACAGGTACAGTTTGAGCAATATGACCTTATACTGGCAACAAAAAAATGAAACCATCCACAGTATATGGTGCCAAAACTTCTTATGCTGAGAACCTTTTTGTAAATGTGCCTTTTTAAAGAACCTGTAAAGCTATTTATGCCTTAGGTAGGCCGTACGTTATGCAACCATGGGTTGACGGCAAGAAAATTGCTTAATTCTCCCATCAACATAGTCAGTGAAGATGGGGGAATCCCTTCTGCTGTCCCATTGTGTTCTGGCAGAAGGAGGTTTCCTAGCTGTCAGAATACAATGATCACTGATTGCTTCCATAGCTGTGGTCAAATAAAAAAAAAAGCATGAGGCTGGTTGTATATCGTACAACCAACCTGCCCTTACATGGGTCGAATTTCAGACGGTTCCTGCTAAACCAGATGATTTTCAATCCATCTATGGTAGGCTTTAGAGTATTGATAGCCTAATGGGCTTATTCCATAAGACAAACAGTCTTGTGTAAAGTGCAGTAAGTCAAGACAATCTTTTTTTGACCAACTTCAGTGATAAAAAATTGGGTTAGTACACGTTTGCAAATTGCCATGTTCTCTTAAAGTGGTATTCAATTCTTATGACAGTTTTTATGACAGGACCCTACCGATCATAAATGCTTCCGCACGCCTGTCAGCTATCGTGTGCACTGAGCTGTACATACTCAGCAATGCGTACATTTACAGCATCTGATCTATGCCATGGTGATGTGATTCCCATGTGCATGTGTAGGCGTCACATCATCATGGACCAGCCATTAAAGATGTGAGATAATGTGCTTACATGCTGTGCATACTAGCACATTATGGCATAACCCACTCTGGAATTCTGTTATGATATCGCTTTAATGCCGAAGTAAACCCATCCAATTAATAGTTTAAAAACAAGTTACATTTCCCGGAAATGTAACACTTCCATTGGTTGTGCACTCAACCAAACTGTCAAACCATCCAATGGCTGGTGTCATAACTGATCACATGTGCAGCATCATGGCAGTTGTAGTTTAAACAGAGGCCAAGATGGCAGCTTCCTTGGCTGAAAACGATAGGACGGTTTACTTCCACTTTAAGTAAGCCTTTAAGACAAATTATATATAAGCACGTAATGGTTTTACTTTTAATAACCCTAAAAAATATTTTGTCACGGTTTAAAATGGACCTTCAGTATGGGAGGAGAGAACTAAAAAAGCATCTATTGCTCTCATTATGATACGAAAAAACTCAAAGCCTGTCCTCTGCAATGTGTGAAAGAACTAATTTATATTTTACACAGAAGGTTTTATGTCTTGAAGAATAGTCAATGAACTAACACAGAGCAATTCTCTTGGAATATTGGTCTTGCTGCTGCGCACCTTGGGAAGTTTTTTATTGTTAATCAATGGCAATCAATTGTGAGCCTTGATGTTAAATACGGATCAATACCGCTGGGCCTGCAGATGAGATCTGATTTCAGTTGGTGAGCAAACCTGCAAAAGGGGGTTCGCAATCATCGGGTAACGTCAAGACTTGGAACATAAGTCAGGCAAATTAATGGGGGCCATAAAAGATTTTTTTATGTCACCAAAGCAGGACAAACACAAATATATAGTCATATTTCATTACCTTGCAGTCCATTGTTTTCGGAGAATAATTTTGCAGGAGGAAGTGAAAAAAAGTAGTAGATCGAAACACACAACAGAACTCTTGACACCACACGGTGTTCAAGTGGAGTAACTGCAGCTTTCCCCAACTCCACTGAGTATAGTTATACCTATGGCCCATGAATCTCATTTTATGCGATTAAGAACCATAAAAATTCAATAGCTTTTCTTCTGCAATTCACATTTTACCTGGTGAAATATCATAAGAATTTCATTATCTTTGCAGCTGTTGCCTAAGATCAAGCAAAGGTTATTATCCTCTTCGAAAAACACTATAGAATATGTACGAAAATGTCAGGAGACTGGGCATTAAAAAGCCGAGTTAAAAATGGAAAAATAAAAAAATTTGAAAATTTAAAATAAATCAGACTTGACATTTCCTGGAAGGAAAAAAAAACAGATTTGCAAAAAAAAAAAAATCAAAATTCAAAAAAACAATATTATATTAAAGTAAAATAGTCACGTGCATTTGTTTGTTAACCTCTACCTCTCCAGGAGGTAACTAGCAAAGATTCTAATAGGCTGTTGCCTTCACAAAAGCCTGTTAAGAGCACTAAAGAAGAAACAAAATAAAAGAAAATAAAAAAATAAAAGACACTCAGTAGTACGAAGGTGATTGATCAAAGAACCCTGTAAAATCCTGAGTATTCTGTATAGTCCTTTGGCTTCAACTGCTATGTTTCCATCTATGGTGATAAATTAGCATTAGATGGAACCTAATGAGTTTACTAAACATTTGGGATTTGTGCTAATAAACTAGCTGGCTGTGAACTAGCAGAAAGAATGAGCAATCCCTATGCACCCTCTTATCTCTGTAACATGACAGTTATACCACGGTTCCAATCTGTGATCAATTCATCATCCTAGCACCATTGTACATTCTTCACAAAAAAAGATAATTACAGCTTCCTTGGATCAGAACACTCATATTTCCTCGAAACTGCAGGTCCTGATAGCCAGTACTGTCACCGCTTTCTTAGTGCTGCACTCCACAACTCAATTTATGATCATTATTTTCGCCTAAACAAGCCCTTTTTTCCCCCCAACTTGATAACGAAATCTGCTAGGATGAGGAAAGGGGGTGGAATGGGGGAGGGGGGTGAACAGTAAAGGCATTGTTTTCTCAGCGGAGTGCTTTCAGATCCACGGCACAGTGCTGACAAATATATTATTCAGGGCATTAACTGTAGTTTCCAGCTTGGAGCAGAAATTAGGACCACTGTCTCCCAAATAGGGGGTCACTCTTCTCCGAGTGAGAGACTGGAGTAGAAAAAAAAAAATACACGCTACAAAACACATGGATGTGTAAAGCCATCTTAAAGGGACATGAGAGTCGCCAACGTGCAACCAACGTTGCAAAAAAACTTTTGGTGATAAAGTTTCAGAAGCTGAGGAGCAGAGGATCACCAAGATATAATGGGCTATTAAAGTTTGAGAATATGTTTCTTCCAGATAGTTGGCTTCCTCTTCAGGATACCTGTTGTTCAGGAGACCCCCATCCAGCCTAAAATGGCTGGCAACATTTATATATTACGGGTATTTATAGAGCGCGGACAATTTACCCAGCACTTTCCATAGTGTACATTCACATCTGTTCCTGTCCTCAAGGAGCTTACAATCTACGGTCCTTATCTAACATATTAGGGCCAATTTGGACAGGAGCCAATTAACCTACCGAAACTTCTTTGGATTGAATATTTATTTATTTCTTGCAGACATTTATATAGTGCCAACTCTTTATGCAGTGCTTTATATACTGTATATTCATGTCAGTTCCTGCCCTCGAGGAACTTACGATCTACAGTCCCTATCTAATATATTAGGGACAATTTGGATAGGGGCCAATTAACCTACCGGCACGTCTTTGGACTGAATATTTATATTATTTAAAATAGATGTTTATATAGTGCCGATCCTTATGCAGTGCTTTATATACTGTATATGTCAGCTTACGATCTACAGTTCCTATCTAACATATTAGGGCCAATTTGGACAGGGAACAATTAACCGGGACAATTAACCTACCAGCACGTCTTTGGATTGAATATTTTTTAATAACGATATTTATATAGTGCCAATCCTTATACAGTGCTTTATACACTGTATAATCATGTCAGTCCTGGCCCTCAAGGAACTTATAATCTTAAGTCCCTATCTAACATATTAGGGCAAATTTGGACAGGGGCCAATAACCTACTGGAACGTCTTTGGATTGAATATTTTCTTCAGTTAATACCGATATAAATATAGTGCCGACTCCTTACGCAGTGCTTTACATACTATACATTCACGTCAGTTCATGCCCTCAAGGAGCTTACGATCTACAATCCCTATCTAACATATTAGGGCCAATTTGGACAGGGACCAATTAACCTACTGACTTGCCTTTGGATTGAATATTTTTTTTTTATTAATTACAGACATTTACATATTGACGACTTTTTATGCTGTGCTTTACATACTGTACAATCACGTCACTTCCTGCCCTCAAGGAGCTTACAATCAGCAGGCCCCATCTAACATATTAGGGCCGATTTGCACAGGAGCCAATTAACCTACTGGAATGTTTTTGGAATGATTATTTATTTATTACAAGCATTTATATAGTGATTACTCTTTATGCAGTGCTTTACACATTGTTATTCACGTCAGTGCCCGCCCCCAAGGAGCTTACAATTTATGGTCCCTCTCTAACATACATACACATACTAGGGCCAATTTGGAGAGGAGCCAAATAACCTACTGCCATGTCTTTGGATCGAATATTTACTTCTTATACGTTTATTACAGGCACTTACTGTATTTATTGGCGTATAACACTCACTTGTTTACCCTGAAAATAGAGGGTAAACTGTGCCTGCGTGTTATACGCAGGGGGCTGTGGAAAGTTTTTTTTCCTGAAACTTCCCTCTTAAAGTTAGGGTGCGTGTTATATGCCTGTGCGTGTTATACACCAATAAATATAGTATATAGAACCAACTATTTATGCAGGGTTTTTTACATACTGTACATTTACATCAGTCCCCACCCTCAAGGAGCTTCTCCCTATCTTACATTCATACATACACATACTAGGGCCAATTTAGACAGGAGCCAATTAACCTACCAGCATGTCTTTGGAGTGCGTACCTAGGGAAAAACCCACAAAAGCACAGGAAGTAGATGGCAAACTCCATGCAGATAGTGTCCTGGTCAGGAACCAAGGACCCCAGGGCCACAAGGCAGAATTGTCTGAACAGCAAACTTAAATATAGGTAGCTAACCTGTCATAAGATGTTGTTACTTTCTTCTACATTTCATATTTTTAACGTTGATTTGGGGGGGGGATCTGTACCCCAGCCAGTGTTGCTGCATTATTTGTTTCTCCTCCGTTACAACTTTTTTTTAACCATAGTGGTCAACTCAGTTTCAACTGCAACACATGCCATAAATTACCGCAGCACCAAGCCCCTAAAACAATGTAAATTAGTTACTGCTTACAGTCTAATAAATGGGAACAAATGTGTTTTGGACTGTAGAAGGGTTCTGGATGCAATAATTGCTGGGAGTAATTATAGCGAGGGCTGAGGAAACATGAACATTGATTCACTTGTAAAGACAAATAGCCTAAAGAAATTACATTAACCAAAGAATGCATTCAGCTCAGCACATGCTTCTTCCAAATTTCCCCTCCCTTTAAGAGCGCAACCCGATGAGTATGAAGCACGTCGAGGAAATTGGAAAAAAAGCGAGAGGTGAACTGGGTTGCTGGATGGATAGAGCAAAAAAAAGGACAAAAGATATACAAAATTCATCATAAAAAGAAAAAAAAAAAGTAAAGGAAAAAAAAAGAAAAGTGTTTATCGAAATGATCAAGCTGTGGGCGAAGGAACAGATTATTAACTTGCATAAGTCATTTATAGTATGAAATTAATGATCTTAGGGAAAGTTGCTGTTATATTTAGAATTGAAGTGTCAAATGTAATAAATGAATCTTATTCTTGCCTTTTTTTTTTAAAGCGTTTTTTTTTTTTGCTGTTTTTACCAAATCCAATGTACCTCCCTTGGGCCTGACTTCAGCCAAGGCCCAGTGCACATATCTCACAAGTTACAGATGACTTCACTGCTTTGTCCATATCAGTGCCCGATGACCTCCAATTGTTGGGACTAGCACCATGTCCAATTCAATCCCCCCACTTGTTTCCTAACCCAATCTCATTGTGTCAAAGGACAAATTGCTACAGTACACTCAGGAAAATATAAATAAATGGGGGAGCTCAGTTTGGCGACATTTACAGGAGCGAGGATATGGAGAAATAAATGACACCGTGACATTGTGGATCCAAAATGACAGAAGGGGGGCAATGACAGCATCCCAGCATCTACAAAATTTGCCTAATGTGAAAGGAACAATATAGATGTGAAGTCATACTTAAAGCTGAACTATGGCCCTCCCTTCAGGCTTGCACAGTTGTACAGGCTTCTCTCCTGTACTAAAAGTGCTTAGAGGCTCACAGTGTGCATTAGAAATTGCAGCAAGTCAGATAGAGCCATGGCTGGAGGATGTCCAGTATCATCCAGCCTGAGTGTCCCTGTCAGGGCATCTTTAATATTGATTGGACCCTGGGCAGACATTTTCTCCTGAATCCACTTATCAATGGGTAGTGCAGGCTCAAGGGGCAGCTGCTTTGGGCACCACCACAATGACTGGGCTTGGGGTAGCTGCCCCTAATCATAAACAAGAGACAGGGAGTTGTCTAGGGCAGCTTAGTCACAGTGAGCATGAGCTCAGCACAGAAACCTTGGCACTAAAGCCCACCTTCTTTGATGCCACTCGTTACCTGCACAGCAAGAGCATATTAAATGTCACACAGTTAAAAATACTGACTTATTAAATTAAAGTGCTTGAAAAGTCACAAGGTTTTTCATGCATTCCATTGGCTCCCATTGCTGTCAATCACAGACAGTGAGACAATCAGGAGACAGGGGGGCAGGACCGAGCCATGGCTCCATGTGTGAATGGACACACAGAGACGTGGGTCAAAAGAGTGCCTGTTTTGGTGCCCCCACAGCAAACTGCCTGCTGTGGGGGGCACCCAGCTGGAGGAAGGAGCCAAGAGCAGTGAAGAGGGACTCAAGAAGAGGAGGATCTGGGCTGCACTGTCCAAAAGCATCTGCACAGAGCAGGTCAGTATAATATGTTTATTACATTTTTTAAGAAAAATTGGGACTTTAGCATCACTTTAAATTACCATGTTAAAGCTTATATGAGATTTTAGAGATTGGGTTTACATTTACATCCTATGCATTAACTTGAAAAAACATCTTACAGTTGCCGGCCCCCCAGCCCCCCATTTTACTTACCTGAGCTCTGAAATGTCCCACGTTGAGAACATGCTTAATGTTTCCCCGGAGTTCTCGGCTCTTCATTTGATAGATTGATAGCAGCACAGCCATTGGCTCCCACTGTTGTCAATAAAATCCAATGACGCGGGTGCCGGGGCCGAGTCCTGCACTCTGCGACTATAGACGCCGAATGCAGGAGTCGGGAGCACGCCTGCAAGTTAACCCCCTTGGAAATGCAAGCCAAGAGAGCCACCGGGGGACCCTAGAAAACAGTGTTCGGGGCCACACTGTGCAAAACAAGCTGTACAGTGGACAGTATAACATGTTTTTTTTTTTTTTTTTTAAAACTATAGTATCACTTTAATGTAACGTATTTTAGTAATATTAATATTATAGCAAATTAATGAAATGGAGAGACAAAGGTTCCTACATTTTATTTATTTTTTAATAGATACAGGTCACTATCTAAAAAAATATACCAGCACTGGCAGTTACGACATCATTGGCGTTCCAAAAAGAAAAACGTATTTTTATTTTATTTTATAGTACATTTGTAATAAAGTAGTTAAGAAATGCAACGAAGCCCATGAAACGACTTTATTGTATTGTTATTGTTTTTGGATTATTAGGCAGCTCTATTAAGTACTGTACATGAACAGTTGAGAGCTAATGCGTTCGGGTCAGTTCCAACTCATTGTGTAATTAGTGGTGGGAGATAACAGGAGAAGTCGTGCTTCTATTGCCGTGGCCTCAGCTTTCTCGTGTGGTTAATGACAGAAGGCTGACAATTCAAATCTAATTTGGACTGACGAAAAAAAAAAAAGAAAAGAAAAAAAATCATCCCCAACAATGGACACAAAGCCCTGACCAACTCCGCTTTACTGACTGCTGTTCAACATAAAAAAACACGAGCGCCCTTGTATTGTACATCAATAACCCTTTCCAACTGCTAAGGGTTTTTTTTTTTTTTTTTCTGGCACCTTCTGTGCTTTTGCGGCCTCATCAACACTTATGAAAGGGTTAACGTGCAGCAGTTTTAGGAACAAGAAGTGTCCTTTATGTTAGTCACAATCAAGTCAATCCTTTCACTGCACATATGTCACTGTTACATGACACTACTGGCCGCTCTAACTGGTTATTTTCTTTACCCCCAACAACCTCTGCCTGCTGGGTTTTCTTTTTCTAAACACTTACAGTCACGTTTTTTTCTGGAGGTGTCATTATTTTATTATATAGAAAAGGTCATTAGAAGAAAGAAAAAAAAGGACCTACCAAGCTGGCTCGACAATTTTATTTTCCCATCATCAGCAAGTAAAAAGAGTTAGTAAATGAAAAGATTAGGATTCATAGGCTTGGTTCACATCTAGGCATGCTGCGTGTAAGGGCAGCCCTTTTGTTTCAATAGGCCACCTCAAATCCCCAAAACGTTTTTCAAATCGTGCGGTTTGGCGCGTGCACAAGAAATGCGGACGTTTGCCGATAAGTGGGTGTGCCGTTAAGAATTTATGGTACCTCTGCACATCTGTTAAAGAGCAGCGCGTTTTTGTGTGTGTGTGTCGGGAACGCACACAATTTTTTTTGCGCGCGTTTCCAGCACCTTTTTATGGATTTTCCCTTTTGGAGCCAAATTGCGAAAACACCTACAGCAGGGATATGTTGCAGAACTACAAGTCCCCATGAGGCATAGCAAGACTCTGACAGCCACAAGCATGACACTCAGAGGCAAAGGCATGATGGGACTTGTAGTTTTGCAACAGCTGGAGGTCCGCTAATTGCATATTCCTGACCTACAGTAATACCTTGGATTACAAGCATAATTCGTTCCAGAAGCATTCTTGTAATCCAAAGCACTCGTGTATCAAAGCATGTTTCCACATAGGAAATAATGGGAACTCCGATAATCCATTCCACAACCACTGCTAGTGTATGCAGTACTGTATGTGGCTAGAGGTGCGGGGGCGACGGTGTATGCAGTACTGCATTTGGCCAGAGGTGTGGGGGCACCAGTGTATGCAGTACCACATTTGGCCTAGAGGTGCAGGGGAGATGGAGACACTCAGAGACACTTGGAGACCCTTGTTCCCGAGAGTCTTCCAGAGTCTACGAGTATCTCTGAGCTTTACGGGCTCCCCTGCACCTCTGGCCAAATGCGGTACTACACACCCCAGCGGCTTGAATCCTGCTCAACTTGCGAGACAACACTAGCAAAGCGAGTCAGAATTTTTTTTAAATATAGCTTGTATTGCGAAATGCTCGTAAACTGCGTTACTCACAATCTAGGGTTTCGCTGTAATTGGTAAATTTTTTTAGTTACATAGAAGGACTAAGGCCTCTTTCACACTGGCAGAGTCCCCCCAGTGGATCCGCATGCTCAGCAAGGGATCTCTCCGCTGATCCCCCACTGAGTAGGCAGATGACAGGTCCGTGATGCATAGCAGATACAGCCCACTGTCCTCTGCGGGGCTTTCAGATTCGGACCACCCATCCATTTCCATACGACTGTCATCCGATCCAATCCACCAGATGAACAGGATCCGATCAGGTGTTGGCACCCGGGTGTCAAGGAACACATGTCCCTTGACATCCGCCGCTCTTCAGAAAGCAGTGGATGGTCCTATAGGATATATTTAATACAGTTTAAAAAAGTGTGGAAACTTTTTAAAGAACCCTCGTAATCACCCTTTATTATACCCTTTCCACCATCTTGATGCATTGTTGTCAAAGGATTCAATTCCCACCATCTCCGCTGCATAGAAGTTTCTATATTTGCCCAATGTTTTGGTTGGCATTCTCCTACGACCTCAAAACACGCCGGTAGGTTTACCACTTCCCACTCAAACCAGAGAAAAAAATGTAGCAAGAATGCCAGCTTTTACGGTGGCGAGGGCTGATATGTATGGTCAATTGGGTCTTTGATGCGCTACGGTTTAAGTTGGCGTTTTATAAAAGAATACAAATACATACAGTTGTTCGGCAACTGTGCCAAATGAGAAGCCTTGGTGAGAGCAGGCTGGTCAAGTGGCCGTGGATGGCAACGGGAGATAGGAGCTTTTTTTTTTTTCTCACCAGATGTGCAAGAGTGTTTGGTCTTTCACTAGAGACAAGCTGGAGCCGTCTCTTTCCGTTAGCGAGGGCCTTGCTACATGTCTTACAACGACACAAATATATGTCTTTTCCTTTCCACACATGTTAAACTCATTTCCTAGTGAATTATGGAGAAAACACAATACTGTCTCTGCTGCGGATACCAAACCGCACTGTACAATCTATTCACCCATAACCCAACATTAGGGGATTATTTGATTCCTATAGTGAGAAAACAGTTTTCTGATAGCTGTGTAACTTTAAAACCATTAAGCCCCCCTATCCCTGTCTTGAAAGTAGACTTTGGAATTCACACAGTAATTCAGGTTACAGCTATGCAAACTAGAACAGTTGGCTCTGTTTTGCTTCAATTACAAACTTTAGGCTACGCTAACCATAACAATAATATAACCACCGATCAACGTTCATCCAAAAAAACAAATAGCGGCAAAGTTAACATATTCTCTTCTTTCTGATCCGCAAAACCGTTGCGATTAATCCAGGGTGTCAAACGATATCTATGCTGATACCTATGCTTTACGTGAAAAGCCCCCCCGAAGTAATGCCATGTCAGTTTTCGACGTCCGTATAGTTTTGACCGCAAACATTTTTGAAAGATTCCCCATTAAGATAAACTAACAAGAGGAGCTTGTGTTCTGGCAGCCTGCTGGAGTTGAATGGTTTTCATTTTCTTGGAGTGCAAGTTTTGCAAGCTCTGCCAAGTACAGGTTAAGCTCCCAAAAAAACTTTTCACTTCCTGTAGCCTTCTTTGTCAATCACTTCCTGGCATTTGCAGCATCGGTTTCTATCACCGAAGATTTAATCTAGCACTCCGTCAGGTCTTTCTACCCTGCCACAACAATCACCGAGATATAAGTATATCATTAGCCCCCCTGGAAGGAGCCAGAGAGAAAACAGCATGGGCAATCTAATTTTCAACACATGTATGGGACTGCTGATTCTCAGCGTTTTTCATCTGCCTGGTAAATGAGAAGAGCTCAGCCAGGAGGGATAAACACATGTATACACAGAAGTTTGATCGCATAATTTCCGAACTGGTGCACCCGCCTAAATAGTGCAATAAGTATTTGTTCCTGATATGTATACAGCTTTGACATATTACACGGCACACTTTAAGGAAAACAAATTCCATTCACATCGATTTCTGATCCTTGAAGGAGCTCACAAGGTAATGTCCTTACCATTCATGTACACACTCTGTGGACAATTTGGGAGGAAGCCAATTAACCTACCAGAGTGTTTTTGTATTGCAGGAAGAAACCAAAGAGCCTAAATCAAATCCACACAAGCACAGAGAGAACATACCGACTCCATGCAGACACAGGGGTTGATTTACTAAAACTGGAAAGTGCAAAATCGGGCGCAGATCTGCATGGTAGCCAATCAGCTTCTAACTTCAGCTTGTTCAATTAAGCTTTGACAATAAAAAATGGAAGCTGCCTGGTTTCCATGCATAGCTGCTCTAGACTTTCCACTCTCCAAATGTAGTACAGTACTTGCCGCCAATATTGTATTTCAAACGCAATGGGATCATGCTGGAAATCGGAAAATTGGCACTGCGAGGCTGTGATTCTCGCGCTTGCAGCCTCCCACAAGATGCAGCGCATTCATAGGAATCTATTGGGGGCGGCAAGCGGGAGAAGCGACAGAGCACGGCGCTGGCTCCCACGATGGGGGTCGCGGAGGGTGAATATCGCCGATGCTGAGCCACGGTAATACACAATGTCACGGTCAGGTACTGTAAATCAACCTCACTGTGCCTTGTGGGATTAAAACCCAAAACACTACAAAAAAAAACAAATGCCTCATACACACGCTTGGGATTTCCGACGGGAAAAAGTCCGTCAGGAATCCCGACGGGAAAAAAGAGAGCCAGTTCTCTTTTTTTTGCTGGCGGTTTTTGACAGTTTTCCTGTCGGAAAAACTGTGAGGGAGAATACACACTGATGGGATTCCCGGGCAAAAGCTCTCATCGCAGTTTTCCCGTCAGAAATGCCGGCCGTGTGTACGAGGCATAAGTGTCCCTATAGACCAGCCTTTCTCAACCTTTTCAACAAATAGGAAGCCTTAGAATAACTTTCTGGTCTCAGGGAACCCCTACTAAATATTACTTCACTCACAACTCATGATACATTAGTGTGATGGTCAGAGGGAAGACTGTTCCTTACACTTGTGGTCATCGGGAAAATGTACTTTCTGACAGATAGCTTAAAAGATCAATATTGTTATGGGTTCCATGGAACTGTGTCTGAAATACCCCGCTATAGACATTTCCCTTCCTATGGTTCAGAAACCGTTAATAAAGATACGTATGATACAACCTCTGTATGGAAATACATAAAAGCATGAAAGAAGTTTAAGTCTATTCTCAGCAATGAGTAGAATAACTGCGGGCCTTGGACTTGGGCTTATGAGGGTGCCACATATTCCTACAGCCACAACTTTTTTAGGCCAGCTAGACACCAGTGGCGGGCTTCTGGATGCTAATTTAATCAATGCTCCCAAGCATGACCAAAATTACCACTTTTTGAAAGCCAAAACCTGAGATGCCTACAAATACAACAATTCAACAACTGAAGGTTATCCTGGCTAACAGACTGTTTGAGGCTTGAAGGCAGATGGAATCTTGACAACAGATAGTTGATACATATTTACATCCTGGCAACTGTATCCGCCATTTGCATCCTTAGGATTCATTTATGCTATACCACAAACCACCCAACACGCAAGTGTTAAGGCTTGGGATACTAGAACATTACTATAATTCCTCAAGCTGTGACACGGGTTAATTCCCCCAAACTAAAGCTAACTGCCATCATCTTAAATGTGAGTTGACATCATTTTAGTGGTTATAACCCATAACAGGGACCAGTGACTCCGTCTTTTTTGGTGATGACACTTGTCATATAACATTGTGACATTCAGAAAGCAAGGCATGCAACAACTCACCAGCTATATTTAACTGGTCCTTCACATGTCTACCAAGCAAAACCAATTTTATGACATCTTCTTTTTTTTTTTACATTCAAAGGCAACAGCCAGAAATGATCAATTGAAAGAACTAAACCAAACTAAATATAAATATCACTTATTATTTGCACAGATGCAAAAGCGAGTGTGTCTTGTTCCCTTCCTTGGCAGGAATTTAGGTATTTTAACCGACATGTGTAGCTTTCAGCTCCACAGGGCAGTCTATTTCACAGTTCTTAGAACTTTATAAGTGACACACCATACTGTCAATACTCAGGAATGAAAATGTGAAAAGTAAGAAAATACTTTTAACCCAACACTGGAAATAATAACACAAAGGTAAAGTAGATCTAACTTCTAACTGGATATTTTATTTGCCAAAGCAGTATGTATCAGACAGCTTTTCTTTCATTAAAAAAAACAGCTTTCCCTTTTTTTTTACCATTTTTGAATTCTCGGTGCTGTTGATGTCCTGCAGCTTATTTTAGCCATTTCCTGTCTATCGTGCACTCGCTCCAGCACAGGTAGCATATCATCGATCTGTGCCTACTTCCTAGTGGTGACAATAGTGGACCATGCCGGGAAAATGTGTGTTGTCATGGCTGAAAGTTGCCACCACCAGGTGCGTTGAGACAAGGTGACAACTAAGGAGCACAACTGAGAGAGAGTTGTCACTCGATACCAGAAAGTGCCTGAACAAGGACTTTCATGGCAGGATCACCAGGTATTCTTTTACAGAAAGCAGAAGATTTAAAAACCAAAGCCTGTTAAAGCTTAGTATTTATTTTGTGTCTATCTGTTTAAGTCTTATATGTGAACAATGATGTCATTGTTACATAAAATTACAAAAAATTTACTTAGAAATGCAAAAAAATGAAGACACATTTTTAGTAATCTTGTTGAACATAGCTGAGGCCATTATGTTCCACATACCAACTTCATCTAAGTTTACAAGTGAACTACTACCGTAAGGCCTTTGCGGGCACTATTAAAATTGAATGCTTAATTTTTCATTTTAAATAAAGTGAAAAAGGGTAAGAAGCTCTGTCAGGTTTTGCATGCCTACTGGAAAGATGTTTCTTCAAGTCCTGCCTTGAAAATATAACAGAAAGTGAGTGGAAATCCCAGTTCTGAGAGTTTTCTCCAGAACAGGTATTCCCATATAAAGATATCTCTCCACTGTTGACTGTTAGGCTAGCTCCAGATTCTCTGAAAATCAAAGAATTCACCTATTTTCACAGTGCATCCATTGTCAGGTGTTCAGGCAATCCTGCCACCTCCTGAATGCCTTCTGAATAGCAAATTTCAATGGTACTAATGCGATGTAACCATGTGTGTGTCTCGTGGTTGCAACAGGGCCCTATAGACTTGAATGGGTGAGTTTGACAGGTGATACCATCTGTCTATGCAACAAGCCAGGATAAACTTGCCACGGCCACAACATGTGAACAGCACCCTCTGTCTCTAGGGTAGGGATTGGGTGGACAGTCAAGGGCAGTAAAACTGCTCGTTTTTACTGCCCCTGGTTCCCCTGTGAAAGTTTCCTTTGGAATTCCCATCACTAATAAATCACCCAAATGGCAATACAGCACTAAAAACCTGACAAAGGGTCTCACCTGTCCTCTATCAAAAAAAAATATAAAAAAATTGGCTTGATTTCTATTTTAATTAGCACACATCTGCTCAAACCTGGACAGGTGGAGAACAGGATCTGTGAAAATTCCCCAAGGACCCAGACTGAAGAAAATTACTTTATGGTGTAGATTATGAAAACTATCCCTGACAGTTCATATATAGTCAAGATTACTTTACTGAAACAAAGGTGGATTAATCACTGTCAGAACTAAGGAGCAAGACCTGCCTTTGCCTTCCAAAAAGGACAATAGACATGAACTGTTTGCGAGGCCTTAGGGCGGGTTTGACATGGTTCAGCTCAGCATGTATATAGCTTTTGAAAAGTGTTTTGTAGATCAAATCTAGATGTATGAGGTCTTAGAGAAGGTATACAATCATTAGGAAGTGCTTACAATCCTTCCCACTAAGATCACTATAAACAACACTGTAAACGTGAATCTCGCCAACTCCTCGCACACTAATGATCTGCTATGTTGCATTGCACTCTGACATCAGATATTACCACGCTAATGAACCCTGTGGATATGTTTATAATTAAAAGGCAATGTTCCAGTCCTCTTAAGTTTTTTACACAACACAAGTTCCAAGATCTTCACCTAGTCAGTTTCTCTACATGAAACCTGCAGTGACTGAGTAAACCTCACAGACAAAAAACTTGAGACTGTAATGCCGCGTACACACGGTCGGAATTTCCGACAACAAATGTTTGATGGGAGCTTTTGGTTGGAAATTCCGACTGTGTGTAGGCTCCATCGGACATTTGCTGTCGGAATTTACAACAACAAAAATTTGAGAGCTGGTTCTCAAGTTTTCCAACAGCAAAATCCGTTCTCGTAAATTCCGATCGTGTGTGGACAATTCCGATGCACAAAGATCCACGCATGCTCTGAATCAAGTACGAGACAGAAGCGCTCGGTCTGGTAAAACTAACGTTCGTAATGGACATAGCACATTCATCACGCTGTAATGGACTGAAAAGCACAAATTGTCTCTCACCAAACTTCTACTAACACAACTGGTATTGAACGTCCCTTTAATAGTACCGTCGTACGTCTTGTACATCACCACGTTCTTGGCGTTTGGAATTTCCAACAACATTTGTGCGACCGTGTGTATGCAAGACAAGTTTGAGCCAACATCCGTCGGAAAAAACTCTACGCGGCATAAGACTTAGCCAGACCAAAAGAAAATATATATGGGATTTTCGAGGTGTAAGTATGTTATTACTCCAAATAACCAAATATATATATAATAATTAGCCTCAACACACTAATTTAAACTTCTAATAATGAAAACAACATCAGTTTGTTGGAAAAAATTGCATATTTACAATCTGATTTACTTTTTCTTGCTACGCTGCCAAAGCCTTGAAGTTAGCAGATTTTTCCATCACCTCATGCAATTCATCAAAGGCCTCCTTTAGAAAACTACAGGGCCAAGGCATTATCTATCATTTTCACCTGATAAGGCCACAACAGAAGCACCGAGTGGTTAGCATCAGGGCAAGCCTCGGACTATAGTTTTTGACAGGCTGGCCAAAAGAATTCCCACCCACTTCCGCACAAACACATACTGCTTTCATATGCCTCTTGCAAAGCTCTGCAAGATGCCAGGGGTTTTCTGCATCCTTCAAGGGCTGTCTATCGAAATTATTTGCTGGGAGGGGAGAAAATTTATGAAAAAAATGTCTTACGTCGTTGACCTTGTTTTTTTTTTTTTTTGCTTTTTTTTTTCGCCATTTGCCGATCATAATCTGAAGACGTAAGCGTTTCAATTCAGAATCACGCCTCGTCACCCCTCTTGATCTCAAACTAATAACACAGTGGAGAGTGTTTCCCATCATGTCTGCTATTACGCGAGAGCTTACAAGTGGATACTTGTGCAGTGTTTTAAAATTAGCGGGGTCTGCTGTGGCACTGCTTGGAATTTTGATGTGGAATCAAAAATGTGTGGGTGGTAAGTTTTGCCGAAGGATCACAGGTCACAAAAAAAAAAACATTATCCACAAACAGCTATTGGCATGAAATAGCAGAACATGGTCTTCCTCGTTTTCATGTGACCCTATGCATGTAAAGCCATAATTGGAGGACACGTGAAATACATGCGTACTGCTTGTGTTATCTAATACGTCTACTTTGCACAGATTATTTCTCACTTTCAAAGACCCACTCGAAGAACAATTTCAAGCTACATTCTAATGGAAGTGCACAAAAAACTTGATTATATGCAAACAACCTGGAAACCTCAACTGTAGTACTCCAGAAGTAAAGCATGCTGGGAAACTACAACTGATACATGGAAACCTAAACATGATAATGGTGACATTTTCTATCCTCTGTTATAACCCAACCACAGAAAATTACATAGAATGGAGAGGGGCCACATGCTTTATTTTGATAATTTTGTGTCAAGCAGCAAGTGCTAACAACATACCCATTAATCAAAATTTTCCATATCCTTGGAATCAATGCCAAATTTGTTGGAGGGGGAACAACAACAAAAAATGCTGCTGTTTACTCAGAAAATAATTTATTACTGAAATCTTTGAAGCATACAGGGAAGCCTGTGCAAAGATTCCTCTATATATATATAAAAAAAAAAGGTTTTGTTTTCTAAAACACAGGACACAAAATCTAACATACAGGTTTGATCATTTTAAGGGTATTGCTATACCACTTTCTCATTAAAAATGTTAAAAAAGAAATAAAACAAAACAATAATTTTCTCCTGCAGGTTATCCAAATTTGAATAGAGAGCCTTGGATCTCTGAGTGATGTGTAATTAAAATTATTTTAAAAAATCCTCCTTGACAGGCTAAGGCTTAGCCAAAATGTAAATGACATTAAAGAAGACAATGAATTTAATTTTATTTAATGTCCCTTTTTGCAGATCCTCATTTACATAGCATTTTTAACAAAAGCATTGACCTTATAAATGCTGGCATTTGTACAGCTTCCGCAGTGTTGAATTTAATCATGCTTTCACAAACCCATCAGGGAGAACACAGCAAGTTCTCTGGATGGGTATGGTGTAGGAATTAAAAAAAAAATGATAAAAAACATAGGATTGGTCAAATGTTTACCCTACTTGCTTGAGAAAACAACCTTACACGAATAGTGTAAAAGGTCTAGGGAATAGCCCATCGCTGTTTGTGAGGCTCAGTGATAATCGTACATAATCATTTGGAAATATAGCTAATAAAAAATATAATGAGTGCTCAGCAAAATCGGCATTAGGCCCAAATTACATGATATTAATACTAGAACAGGTGCAGAAAGGCGCTTTAAATGAGGTAAATGAATAAAAGGTCCCAGAGCACAACTGTGTGCACTGACAAAAAGTCAATCACATGAATAATTCAGTGACTGGGGCTGCCAGCAAAGGTCAGCTTTCTATGACCTTTGAGACAGGAAGTGAAAGGAAACACTGTTGGCTACAAAAACTCCAATCACTCTTTGGCTACTGTTCTACAATTACAAAAATATTGTAATCCAGCAAAGAGACAGGAGGGAAAAAATAATAATCAATAGCGTTAAGAATTTCTACAATTCTACAAGGTGTAAAGAAAAAACAAATTATATTTTTTCTAATATTTTTTTATTCTACATTCCTTAATATAAAAATTGCCAACTATGCATTTTAGGCCACCCTACCAGGTTGAAATTTAACAGCAGCTGTTAAATATGACAAAAGTTTTTTTTTCCCTTCTCTCTCTCTCTCTCTCTCTCTCTCTCTTTCTCCCCCCAAATCTCAAGCTTTTCCAACTGTGTATGAAAGAAAATGGTTTAAACAGATGTCTGGCTTACATACAGGAAAGTAGGACACACTTGGAATGATAAGTCTCCTAAACTCTATAGAATAATGCCAAATTTGTTTGGAGAAGGGGGGCATTTACTACCCAGAGAGATGCCAACCAGCAGTAGGACTGTGATGGCACCATCTGGAAAAGTGTTGCAAAGCATGCTATTAGGAAACACAGTAAACACAGTGGCCAGTGTCGAGCTGCCATTGCTTCTTCCAGTTTGCTGTTTCATGTTTTCATAGTAATGTAATCCCTGCCTCCCACTTTCTTCCTCCACAATCAGTCTTTTCAGTTCCCAACAGTCAGAAACTAGGTCCTTGTGTACAAAGAAGTCAAACAAGGGAAGAGAGAAAGTAGCTGGAAAAAAAGGGAAAGGAGCTTACCAGGAATTTCTATAGGTTGCTGTAAAACATGCTAGGCAATGGCTAGAGAAGAATTATTTCATCTCGTAGTGTGGTTTTGGTTTAGGAGTCACAGCAGAATCCGGTAATCATTCACAGCCATAGGAATGCATCGGTGAAACTGGAGAGATTTATCTGTTCATAGCTGTGATAGGTAGACAATGGGTGTTCCAAAATGAGGAACATCTGCTTTTGTGTTTTCCAAGAAAACATTATTCCGCTACGAATATGATACTCTCATCCTTTTTAGAAATACCACAAAGAAAATATGACCCTCTCTTTTATTCCTAACATTTTTTTTTTTTTTTTACAACTTGGTATATAAAAATTCCCACAGATTTTTCTTCCTTTTGGTCAAATCATTTCCTGTTCTACGCTTTGCCTAAGTGCCTACGGATGGGGGGTGAAAGGCATATTTTGAAAAACGCAACATGACAACTTCATTCATTTGTTGGCATGGCCCAACTAGCCGATCTGTCACAAATGGGTAGTCAATGCTGGTTGGTGGTGGACAACCACAAACGTTTTTTTTTTAAGAAAAAAAATATCAGTGGTGTAGACGATAAAACTTGCATGGTATTTTATTTAACGTGCATTACTGTTGAGGTTGTTCGAATGACTGGAGGAAGCAAGTGAAGTGTTTTCTACACTATTTATAGGGTTTAAGAATATAGTTTAGATGTAATCTTCCGCTGCGTAATCGAAATACGTGCTGCCGTCTATCACCAGTGTTCAGGTAGCTGAAATTTTTTTTCCGCCGCGCAATAAATCGTGAGTAGGGGGCGTGAAAAGCGCGTGGAAATGCGCATCTCTGTTCAATGAGATACGTCGTGATTGTTGTTTGAGTAGCCACAACATTTATTCACATTGTTAAAACGAAAAACAAATTCGCCAGACATACTTAACATGGGATACAAAAAAGCTACTTAAAGGTGGAAATTATAAATTGGAAGGTGAAAAACCAAAACAAGGCAGCGTGTAAATGCTCCAATGGTTTGAGGATTTCTAGCGTAAGTTGAAATTACTCCTGTCTACATTTCACATAATCGCTTTGTGAAAAAGTTTACAAAGCCAGCCAGAGATAATTGTCATGAGACAGCCAGACATACAACTACTTATGGAAATTATACATTGACCAAAATAACTAGCAAGTTGATTAAGAAATTGCCTATTTTGGAAGACATGTAGGCCAATAGGCTAGGAAAAAGCATTACATTTCACTATTAAGAGATTAAAAGCCGCCAATATCCTCTTTTATAACTGCATTTCTCTTCTCAAGGTATTTTTCTTTTAAATTTAAAAAAAATGTAACTTGAATTCAGGCCTAGGACATCTTGGATGATTTTGGGTGGTCTATGACTTCCATGCTAACCACGCAGAGCAAATTTAGAGAAATAATATTTTGTCACATTTAAGTGACAAGCACTTTTAGCAGGCTAAAGATAATTCAGTTTCCATTGAAATACACACTTCACATTCACATCCAATGTGAAGCAAATGACTGAGATACCTATAAAATTGTCATATCTTTAAATTTAGAAGCAAAGCAGATTTTTCATCAATAATTAAGATCTCCAAAGCATTTATGAGAGGCGCAAATGGAGCTTCAATCTCCCTTATTCAAATAAACATGGTGAGGCCATTAACTAAATGTTTCTTTGATTTTTTTTTTCTAATGCTTCCAGAATATCAAATTATAAGGCACTTGTCTAAAGGTGCAAAATACATTTTCAATCTGCACTTGATATACCTCAATACAATGATAATCAGTAGTGTAATTTCATCTATATATGCTATCTGGCGTTAACACACTTTATCATAAGTGTATCAGAAAACGATGATCTTATTTTTAAGGGGGAGATGAAGTGGGATGCAAAATGAGTTTAGGACTGGAAATAAAAATATAACCTTAAAAAATATAAAAAAATAAAATAAAAAGTCTTTAATAAGATTTTAGAAAATGCTAGTTAAATGCTTTAAAAAATAAATATATATATCCTTAAAAAATATATATTTAAAAAAAGTATTTAATAGGATTTTAAAGACTTCTAGTTAAATGCTTTAAAAAATATATATGTAAAACCTTAAAAAATATATTAAAAAAATGTCTTTAATAGGATTTTAGAAAATGCTAGTTAAATGCTTTAAAAAAAGGAAGCTCCGGCAATGTTTAGGCAGTAGCATTTCAATCTGCAAATACCATCATATTCTGTTAAAACCACAAAGCTTATGTTTTATGCTGCATTAATAAAATCCAACTGCTTAAAACGGAAACAGCAAAAAAAAAAAAAGAAAATCTAAAATCGTTTGCCCAATTTTACAGCATTTCAGTACTCAAAACATACAGTTGTGTTGCTTTTTTTTTTTTAGTTAGTTAGTTAGGATGTTATGAAGTGTTGAAGTTGTTCCTAGTTGTCTGCTACAAGCCCAGAGTGGCAGCAACAACTGGACAAGCCTATTTGATTACTAATAAGAGAGTTGTCCCCTTCTGTCAGATACCGAACATTCTCCACTAAGCAAACAGATATGCCGCCTAGTTAAACATTAGCATTACTCTCCACTAGTAGTTACATATTTCTAAAGGCTTCCTGGGACTTCTCCAGATTTAATTTTTCATTTACTGGATAGCAAACTTCACAAAGAAAATATACATTTGCAATCAAAAGCCAACGAAACACAACCTTTTCATAGTCACAACACCTGCAAATTTCCCCGTTTTC